>JAWQFJ010010130.1:0-47500 GCA_034096865.1 Theodoxus fluviatilis | reverse complement strand
ATCCACTCACCTTCCGTGCAATCAAGGATGGACTGGACCATTCTGGTACACTAGAGACTGAATGGGACTCGACAACACAAAGATGATAAGTGGGGCGGTTTGATTATAAGAACAACTTTGCTAATAACTAAGTGGACGAATAGCGTGAGAATAGGTTTCCCATAATTAGTGACTAATGAGCATGTGTCATAGACTAGATAGTGGTTTATCCTAAAATGTGGAGCGTGACCTACTTGCATATGAATGACGTGACGTTTTCACACGCCAAATCTTGTTTTCTTGTTTGTGATCACCTAATTACCCGATCAAATGATACTTTACTCTATAAATTATTGTGCAATTACACGCGACAAATACAACAATCTTTGGGTCCAAAATTTCACGAAACGCTCACTGTTATAGCCGAATAATCACAGCTAACATAACAAAAGTAGGCGGGGAAAATTCATCACTGCGGGGCATTGTCCAATCACAAGATTTGGCGGGTTAAAACGTCATATAATAATAATAATAATAATAATAATAATAATAATAATAATAATAACAATACTACTACTACTACTACTACTACTACTACTACTACTACTACTAATAATAATAATAATGAAATAGCATTTGTAACGCGCATTTCTTGCAAGAACTCAATGCGCGGGCATAGCAACATTTACACGCAGTTACTCGTCAGCCATACTACATAGCACATCACTCGTACGACTATCAAACCAGGACTTGAAAAAAAACTAGGAGGTTACAGAAAACAAGACGAAACATATGGGTTTTTAACTGAGATTTTAAAATGGACATAGTTGGTGCATCACGTAGGCCAGCCGGCAGGGAATTCCAGACACTAGGGGCAATGAAACTGAAACTAGGCTCTTAGAAATACTTGGTACTACGCTTTGGAATTATCAGAAGCTTTTCACTTGATGAGCGGAGTGAACGGGAAGGGTGATAGGTACAAAGGGAGGCCGAAAGATATGCCTGAAGGGTTGAATCAAAATGACGGTACGCCAAAACAGCAATTTTGTACTGGCAGCGGAAATTAACGGAAAGCCAGTGTAGATGTTTCAGGAGGGGTGTCACATGATCGTGCTTGCTCTTCATAAGAACCAGACGTGCCACACTGTTTTGAACTCGTTGCAGACGGTTTAGTTGTTCTTCCGGAAGACCTGTCAGTACTGAATTGCTGTAATCCAGTCGTGACGTGATCCTGGCAGTTACTAGTCTAGCACAGGTAGTGTCCGAAAGGTATTGGCGGATTGATGCAATACGGCGCAGTTCAAGAAAACATGCACAGCATGTACTGCTAATCTGATTGTGCATGGACAAGGTCTGGTCAATCATGCATATGTAAATAGGTCGATCTCCATCGTTCGGAATAAACCACCGTCTAGCCTATGACACTTGCAGGCTCGGGTGTAGATTTTGCCTGGACAAACGGTGTTGGTGGGATTTAGCGTTCACAGGCCAATCGATGGTCTCGACTTAATCCATACTTATTCTCAAGGCATGGCTGGTATTAAAAAAACAACAATTACTTTAGGCCTGGCTGGCCTCTATGCAAATTAGAAACTCCACTGGGGATTAAACTATTTCCACTCATCACACAGCCTGCATAGATCCGTTTGCAAGAACGGCAAGGTCAGGATGACGAGGTGGAATGCTGCACAAATCGACGTGTTTTTTTTCACTAAAAAGATTACACGTCTTCCTGTAGACGTCAAAATCAATTCTTTGTCGATGGATGTGAAAACTGAAACTGATAAAGCATGTACTGTACTGGGCAAGCTTTCTGAATCGAGCAAAATCTTAAAATAGCTCAAGTAACTCAGCCGGGGAAAAGCCTGTTTTATCTCGATTTGACCGAAGTGTTAGGGCGCGTTTGTTAAGCGAGGAATCTCGAGGGCTAGGCGTTGCCTACGTTTCTCGCTCATTCGCCGTAGGTGCGTCTCGCTCGCCCTCGACTAGCCATCGAGGCGAGCCACTTGCCCAACAAACGCGCCCTTAGACTTGCTCTGTTTGGGAGAACCAATCACAGCTAGGGAGCACAAACCTTCCTCATGGACGCCACAGTGTCTCTTCCATGACCTGTATAGTTTACTTCATTTTAGCGTCAGCTAGAGGTCTCTGGGTGCGAAACGCATACGCCGGCGTCATCAGTAGCATGACGTCATTAACTTTGTGATGAGTGAAAATATTTCTCTTTATGGTTGCAATTCCAAAATGAGGTAGCGGATAGCCTTCACGATTTCATGGATTGTTACTCGGGTGAAACCCTGACCTTACACCAAATATAATAAGAATCCCTTGTGACATTTGGCGGGTAGTTTACCGAAAAACTTATACTAGATAATGAACGTATAAACGAACCGACGGAGATACATAACCTCCCTGACGGAGGACACTAAACATTGTAAAGTCTCAAAATTTCCGTACCTCCTTCCCATTAATTATATTATAATAAATAAGTTATGCGCCTTGAGCATGTCTTAACTCATGGTAAGGCGCTATATAAATCCACACATTATTATTATTATTATTATTATTATTATTATTATTATTATTATTATTATTATTATTATTATTATTATTATTATTAATATTATTAATATTATTATTATTATTATTATTATTAATTAAGTGCGTAACTTTGGCATAATTCTTATCGTGTTTATGTCTTGTTGAATTTTTTAACTTTGTAAACAACAGTAACATAGAAAGTGAACCGAGAGCAAAGTTTAATTGCAGAATGGACAAATGGTATTTGAATTATCGTCTTTACTTGACCGTGAATTAATTTTCAACCCGGTGCATCCTAAACAGAAGTGTAAAAAAGAATCACGAACTTTTCATATGTTAATACAAGAGAAATTGTGTTCGCATTAAAACGAAACTTTAACAGTCCCATAAGAGCCAAATATATGCTTCGAGCTCCATTCTTTCTAATAACAGCCCTTCATAACTTGTTGAAGACATCCCAGGAAACTCTTCTCTGTAGGTGTGCTATCATTGACCTATAAATGAGTGGAGCCCAAGTTTTGACAAAGACACCTCTACAGACTGAACAGTTCATATATCAGATAAGTGAACCGAGTTAACATTAGAAGAGCTTACTATGGTATTCTATTTTATGTCGTTTTGAAAAACCTGAGTCAGTACTTCACTGCTTTAAGTGTGGTGGTGATAGAAAGGGGATATCTGCCCAGTTCACTGTAGCTCGTGCTTCTGGGATATTTCAAGTCGACATTAAGAAATACATGCAAGCGTACTAAGTGCATTTTCCATGTACCGCTTTCTGGTAGATTCCCACAGCCGTGAGCCTTAAATCAACATTGTTTGCATTTGGACATCAAATGATGAAAACACTTAAAATAAAACAACAAACAAACGAAAACACTGGCATTGGTTGTGTAGTTTCCTCATAGTTCTCAACAAATGCAAAGTTCTCAATTTTGCTCCAATCACTTGATTATCGAAGGCCATGGACAAAGAGAGTTTTGTGGTTAAAATAAAACCCTTGTATTTTGTACCTGTTCACTACCTCCAACTCATTACCTTCTATGGTCCATCGTTCTCCTCCACCCCAAAGTCCACTCTTTCTTAACAATAAAACTTTTTTCTTTCCACTAAGAATCGAGGCCAAGGGGATGGGACACAATGATTGGTCTGTTTGGATGGCGCTGTAGACTTACAAGAGTAGTAGAAAGTAGTACAATATCATCAGCAAACATACAAAATATGTATATGTCGTGCCGGGTTATCCACCGCATGGAGAGAGAGAGAGAGAGAGAGAGAGAGAGAGAGAGAGAGAAGAGAGAGAGAGAGCAAAGAAAGGAACGAACAAACAAATGAAGATTGCATAGGCTACCGGCCCATTGCAATGGGTGTGCATTGTTACAAGTCGACCTCTGAGTGTAGGGGTATGTTAATTTATCACTGGTTGGATGAGGCCTGACTTGCACACATAACAGTCACTGCTTTCATTTGCGCTGTCTCTTTCTCTCAAAACCAGAAGAAAAGGTAATGAGAAATCAATTAATAATGATTTAATCAAATAATGACAAACTATAATATATTCATGCAAAAATCAAGCATGCACAAGAAGAGTAGTTAGTACAAGACCAGCCTTAATTAATGAATGGTAAGGTTCATCTTCAGTTCCACTTGGGTGACTTATCTCATGTGTCTATTGAAAGACGCTCTCCGAATGTCCATCGATGAAACAAGGTTCATATAACACGAGTTTACTGACTTCAGTCCAGAATTTGCAGGGGAAGGTAGAGGTTCACAGTTACCGCTAAAGGGGTATAGCGGCGACAGCAGCGTTGGTGGGAACTTGTCTCTAGTCACAGCAGAAGGGGTGACGACAGCAGCGTTGATGGGTAGCGGCGACAGCAGCGTTGATGAGAACTTGTCTCTAGTCGCAGCAGAAGGGGTGACAACAGCAGCGTTAATGGGGACTCATCTCCGTTCGTAGCAAAAGGGTTTACGACAACAGCGTTGATGGTCAGGCACCTCTAAGACGAGTTGGAGGGAATACTCTGTCTCAGCAGAGACTTCGGGGCGATCCTTGTGCTCTGCTTGCTTGGTCAGTTCGAAGTGAAGAGGACAACGGTTCTCGTTGCTTTTCATGAACCTCAATGCTGAGGGGGCGAGCCACTCATATAGTGACACGCCATGGTGACCTGTTGACTCCACCCACATTTTGGGAGGCAGCTGCAGTCTCAAACTAAATTGTCCTTGAATTTCCCATAATTAACTATTCCCTGGGGACTAATGTTCTAGCATCTCCAACAGGACTCTGACAGGGCCTTCCTTAATGCCTGACACGCCATGCTGGCTGCACCTGCATTGGGATCTCTAGATAACAATAGCTGCCTCTCTATTCCTTCCCTTCCAGTGACCCTAACTTCAAAGTGGCTTTGTTGACAGATGGGCCTGGATAACAACCACTGCCCTCTCTATTCATTCCCTTGATACGCTTGGCTGAACTCACAGATGGGGGACCATCACAACATGTGTGTGTGTGTGTGTATGTGTGTGTGTGTGTGTGTGTGTGTGTGTGTGTGTGTGTGAGAGAGAGAGAGAGAGAGAGAGAGAGAGAGAGACACAGAGAGAGAGAGAGAGAGAGACAGAGAGACAGATAGATAGATAGAGAGAGAGAGAGAGAGGAGAGAGACAGAGAGAGACAGAGAGAGGAGAGAGACAGAGAGAGACACACACACAAAGAGAGAGAGAGAGAGAGAGAGAGAGAGAGAGAGAGAGAGAGAAAGAGAGAGAGAGAGAGAGAGAGAGTTTGCGTAGACCGACGGCTCGTCACAATGGAGAGAGAGAGAGAGAGAGAGTGAGAGAGAGAGAAAGAGAGAGAGTACGAACGAACGAACGAATGATTTATTGCGTAGGCCGCCGGTCTGTTGCAATTTACATGCATTAAACCGACATAACATTAAACAATGGGGACGGGGGTGGGGTGTAGAGGATTCAACACTGGTGACCAGTCTTGTCCGAGACGAGAAAGCGGTTTCAGTCACGTTATGCACGAGAGTCTCATGCCAAAAAAACCCAGAAGCTATCACGTCTTTCGTGTTCCTCAGCTTACGCTGGCTCCGTGTCAGGGTCGGTCGGTCCCCTTCTCGACGGTCATTGTCGCGATGATCGTAGCTAGCTGGGGGCATGTATGGTGGACGGACTTGTGGACGGACTTGCATGGGCCCTCCGGGAGGAGCAAGCCTGTCTTCCAATTGAGCACGGGTCAGAGGGAACTGAGCATCAGCGTTGACTGCATCACAGCCGTTGTGCATGCCCGTGCCCATCTCGGATGTGTTCTCCTCGGTGATACCTTGAGCACAGGACTGCGCGGGGGCTTGGATCTGCATCACTTTCCGAATGAACTCCCTCATCAAAGGTGGAAGATCTTCATCGGGGGAAGTGTCGGCGTGAGCGTGGGCTTGTGACGGCTGATCATCTATGACATCACAGTCAGTTTTCTCAACTGTTTATGGGCAAATGTCTCGAACTTCATACTGGTTATTTGGCGGAAGGTCAGGGGTCACAGATGGATGTTCACGCTAGGTTGTTGTGCAATGGAATTCCGCTCAATGTCAGCAGAGGCACACGGAGTCTTTTCATCCCACGGTTCAAGTGGCTTAGAAGACTTAGAAGACGGGAAAGTAGCACTTTTGAACTCACGGTGTTCACGGTGTTGTTGAGCCCGCTGCCTGTTACGTCGCATCTGTGCCGGCGGCTTCCGTCTCCACCTGCCAGGGGCGGGTTTCAAAATGCGAAGATCTCGGTAGATCTACGCAGATCTCGCCAATTGGGCAGTTTCATTCTTTGCTTGCTCGCGAGCCAATCGTAGACGAGCGTAGATTGAGCGAGGCAGTTTGAGCGGTGCCTAGCTAGTGAGATTCAAGATGGCGGACAGCATGAGCATCGTGTCACTAGGAGTGACGTTTTTGGACGAGTCTTCGGTTAACTTTAACTTTCTTGGTTTACGGTAAGGTTTGAGGTTATTGTGTAAATTGAACATTTTTATTACCACTACCTATGCCCGGATAAGTGACTCCTGAGCCTAGTGCAGTCAAAGACCCTATGTACACTACCGCGCACTAGCGATTTTCCTTTACGCAAAGGAAGGTCAGAATGTAGAGTTACGTCTCTTTGCGAGAGAATTTTCAATTCGAACTTAATGCAGGATTTCTCATCGTCAACCACACATCGTGCACACAATAAAGAAAAAAATCGTAATCTACTTCAATTGTCCAGCTGAGATTGCAGCGAGGTGACAAATTAAGGCACACATGAGTCAGCGGAGAACGAATTATCGAATATTTTCAGTGTCGAAGCGTCACAAAACATAAACCCTAGTCTCGGTCGTCGCCATCTTGGATCTTCGCTCGCCGCTGGGGTAGTTTTCTTTTTTAGCTAGCTCTTACTGCGAAGCAAGATCTTGCGACCAAGATCGACTACCTATTTTGAAACCCGCCCCTGTACTGAGCGTTGTCGTACGGCAATGGCTGGCCCTTCGTAAACCGTCGTACGACGACCGTTTGGCTCTCTGTACCGTCCACCCTCCGTGAAGATAAGGTCTCTGTAGCTAAAATAGTGATACTATTGCACCTTATGCAGCGGCTGGGAGTCCAGCAACTGGCATTTTACTCGACTAGTAAAGTAGCAGACGCGGAAATGTCGGGAGCGAAGGGAAGCGCGTCCGTCCTGCTCGGCTGACCAGAGCAAAGGGGCAGAGAGAGAGAGAGAGAGAGAGAGAGAGAGAGAGAGAGAGAGAGAGAGAGAGAGAGAGACAGACAGACAGACAGACAGACAGACAGACAGACAGACAGACAGACAGACAGACAGACAGAGAGACGGAGACACGGAGACACAGAGACTCAGAGAGACAGAGACAGAGTAACAAAGATTGTCTGTGTGTGTGTGTGTGTGTGTGTGTGTGTGTGTGTGTGTGTGTGTGTGTGTGTGTGTGTGTGTGTGTGTGTGTGTGAGGGAGGGAGGGAGGGAGAGAGGGAGGGAGGGAGAGAGGGAGGGAGAGAGAGAGATTTCCGAAAAGGCATTAACAACATTTCTATAAATGATCACTGGTCCTAGTGCAATAGGAAATCAGATCGAACACCGAAAAAAGAGCACCATAGCGTTCTATCTGCAGAATGTGTGCAATAGTGTGCAATAATGCGCAATAGTGTATTTGATGGCTTTGCAATTAATCTTTGTTGTCGCTGATCATTGGAGGACCATAACATATTATTGACAGTCTGAAATGAACATGTCGCTTTCGCTATAGCCTGGATACCAGGGGTAAAGTAAACTATGATAGCAGTTAGCCATCACGATAGTCCCACAGGGAATCTCTTCAACAAAACCTTGATGGGTCGCATCACAGCGTAAGTGGAGAGACCCGCTCTGTGTTGCTGGAGATTGTGAAAAAGGAAAATCCAGACTTTTTGCAACTTTAATTAACAAAAGTTTGCATGGGTCCACGATCTCTAACGAAATGCTAATAAAACGTCATATCCATCAACAAGCTCTTGTACACACATTGATAATGAGTGCAGAAATGTATATGTGCTTCTTAGCTTCTTACTCTGTTTGCCAGGCAGCTAACCAAGAAATCTCATTAATCAATCAAATGAGATTTCTTTAGACCACATTTCTTATATTTGAGTTCACCATCCTCTATGCAGCGCTACATTTGCTACTTGTTTCTTTTTATTGTCTACAAAGGTTTTCCAAACGTAAGAAAGTAAACCTACTCTCTCTCTCTCTCTCTGTGTGCGCGTGCGTGAATGTGTGTGTGTGTGTGTGTGCGTGTGTGTGCGTGTGCGCGCGTGTGTGTGCGTGCGTGTGCATGCGTGCGTGCCTGATGGAATCGTCAAACCCATTTTTTTCTGAAGAATATATTTCAGGTGCCCGATATAAGCGACTGCAATACTGAGCAAAGAATATAACTATAACACTTGTCAACACATGTTTTGATGTGGTCTTTTTGTTTGTTCTGATCTACATGGCATAAAGTCACAAAGCGATGTACTTGCAAAGGTGGAGCCAGCCAAACATTGTCGGTCAATAGAAAAACGCTGTATATCGTGTTGACTATGACCACTACTTTCGAAGCGGTAACAACTATTACAACCATTCACAACAATTCATTACTTACTTCCAACGTACGGCAAGTTTTCTCCACCCGTAGCGACGTCCGCCTGGGTGAAGTTGGCGCAGCGATAATTGTTCAAGCCAAAAGAGGAAAGTCTGTCACCTTCCTTCCGTGCTGTGCTACTCGCCACTGCTTGACGGAGGAGATCCTGGCATCACCGATCGGATCGCTTGTGTGACCACGGCCTGCTAGCTTGCACGCTCGATGCGCTATGCCTGGCGTTCACCCTTTACCCTTCATATCTGTACTGAGTTCGTCCTATCGATCGGTGTCCTTACGCTGTGGCGTTGTGCCGACTGCCGTCATGGCGTTCATCGCTTGTCTCTAGTCGCTGGCTGCACGTCATCAGACATGCCAGTCTTAGGAACGCCTTCAATGGCAACCGTCGATAAACTTCCAGCGAGTAATTTGCGAGTGCTTTGTGTTTTCCTCGGGACATCTGTGTGCACTTCCTTGGAAAAAAAGAAGACATTAATGACATGTTGATTCATAGGAATGTGACATTTGATCAGTTCCATTAGATGCGTGAAAATCGGCTGATGAGCAAATTGCGCATCAACAAGAAATAACTGAAACTTTTGTCAGGGCAGATACACCATAGCGGAAAATTCTGTCCCCACACAATACACGCAGATAAATTCGAATCCTTATTTAGACTGACAATATTTTGTTTATTACTTCAATGTAATGAATCCATTTTGAACTTAACTCGGCGCTTCAGTTGACCGCTGTTTACACGTGTGTCCTTTAGTCTAATCGTTAGGTTTTTTGTAGGCACACGATGTAATCTGAAAATGGGAAACAGTCACCGTTTAATGGACCTTATTCACGCGACCCGCCATTTTGGTTTTAAAACGAGGCAGATAACGCGAACATGTCGACATGGCTGACACGTTGAAGACAACAGAGGGGTTAGCGCAGCTTCAACGACAAAATCCTTTCTGCAGTGGAGGTGACCGGCATTGTTAGATCAAAAACTATTCAAAAATAGTCACAATAGACTATCGTAACGTATAATTTCTGCACAAAACCCGCAGAAAATAAGTAAACAAACCACACCGTACATACCTAGCAGACGAACACGATCGAACCATAGCCACTACCCCAGCAGACGATCGAGCTAGTGTGATATAATGTTTCCTGTAAAGCTCGAATGCGTGGCAGCAGATAACTGTTTAGTTCTGGCTTGAATTGACAATTTTGTTTCCCTGGTCAGGCGAGGACAGAAAATTCACGATCATCCAGTCGATGAGTGCACGATCAACTTAATTGCCGCATTTGGCGTAATGTAACAAATAAGATGATGACAAGAAAATGGCATTAAAGCACAAAACAAAGTTTCATGACAACCAAAATCACCGATTACATTGATAACTGACCATTTTTACATTTACAACTATGTGCTCAAACCGTACAAAGCAAACAAAACACACTGCGGGGAGTGTCCCGGACAGGCATCAACACTGAAGTGCACGAGTGATCATTTCGCTTTGCTCTCATTTGTTTCATCTGCTCCGACATGGTAAGCTGGCTATGCCAAGAAACCAACATCTAAATCAGAGTTAGTTGACAAAGTGACAAAGTTACGCATCACAAAACAAAATTTTAATGTATAGACCAAAGCTGATCAGCTTCGCCCGTGATCACACGCTGACCTCATGACAATTAAGCTGGCCAATGAGAGGCAAGGAACGAAACGGCCGTCTCTTTCCGTGGTTTTTATTGGTTCGAACACTAGAGTTCTAAGCGAAATAACTTTTGTCACTGTGTACCAACCTTTGATGGCATCGTAGTCGATAAACACTTCAATCCACTTCTCATAGCCTTTGTCACTTTGTCTTCTTGCTAATTTTCTGCCTTCCTTCGTAACTCAACCATAATAAATAACAATGGAGAATGCACAACTGAGACTGCCAAGGAGAATCTTCTGCAAACACATGTTGTGATGCGTAATATCATTGAAACTTCAAGCTCTAAACCTAATATCAGTTAGCACGCAAAAAAATCACATCTAAGTAAACCAGATAGCCTAGTACTGCTGCATGAAACATTATATCACACTAGCTCGATTGTCTGCTGGCGTTCGATCGTGTTCGTCTGCTAGGGACGTACGGTGTGGTTTGTTTACTTATCTTCTGCGGGTATTGTGAAGAAATTATACGTTACGATAGTCTATTGTGACTATTTTTGAATAGTTTTTTATCTAACAATGCCGATCACCTCCACTGCAGAAAGGATTTTGTCGTTGAAGCTGCGCTAACCCCTCTGTTGTCTTCAACGTGTCAGCCATGTCGACATGTTCGCGTTATCTGCCTCGTTTTAAAACTAACATGGCCGCCGCGTGAATAAGGTCTATTTCTTTTAGTGGGCAGAGCAAAGGATATGTTACGTTACGCTCTTGGTGTGCTCTGTTCCGTTCTGTTACGTTGTGTCTTTTATGTGTCGACAAGAAGTTTTCCTTTAAAAGGCAATGAATAAAGTATATGTATCTGTATCTATGTTGTGTTATGAATTCAGAGCACTCGTGAGATCTGCGTTTGCTGGAAGTGATCAGATGTGATCGTCTCGCCGGCGAGCAGGGGCGCGATGCGTGGACACGAGGAAAGCCAAGAGCTTGTGAGGATTAGGCCGGTGTCAACATGCGTCAACATGATGCAAGCAAATATAAAGGTAAACACATGTTAATAAATGTTGACAATGCAGCCCAGACTTATCATGCCAGCTGACGAAAGAAACAGGAGTCGGTGGTATCATCACTACTGGGACGAAAAGGCAAGCAGTGTCTGCTTTTGTAGGGAGTTCTGTTGCAAGAACCCACTGGTCAGACGTTGTGGGATCAGTTCCTAAGAAACCGGAAGATACCATTTGATTGCCATTGACTAGCTTTGCTAGCGATCGGTGAGCTTACAAAACGCGCCTCAAATGTTTCCAGTGTCCGTCGACTAGAGACGAGCACTTGATCCATTTTGCAATGTACGTTCATGTCTTTGATGTTGGGCAAAGTGGAAAAAGCTGTTTGGTTATAAGTGTATGCTTCTTTAGGAGACTCACTGGCTTAGTGCATTAAAGATTTTTCTATCCACAGCATGCTTTTTTTAAGGACACACCCTTGTTGAGCCTCAGACCATGGCTTGTTTTCGCGAGGCTTGGCGCTGTAAGTCGTTCTTGAATATTAATTCCCAATCCCAGGTTCTCTCTCAGTATTTGCTTTGCTTCAGACTTGTCGTCTGCCATGATGACAATCATCACAAGTGCACTGCACTCTTTTCCTGACGGGAAGTGTTTATCAGGCTTTTTTGAATTAATAAATGGTGTTTCTCATGAAGTCACTCTCATCCACAGTATACTCACGTCGCCGTTGTCGTAACAAGGTGGCCATCAAGACGAGTCATTTGTAGCCTTCTTCTTTCATTGAAAATCCATTTCCATTCTCACTTCGAAAGCAGATTGCACATGTATGGTATGCACACGACGTAAAAACGCAGAAATGCAGAAGAATTTAATCTGTTTCAGGAGACTGTTTGAAGAAACCGCTGAGCCCACGCAGGCTAAATGAAAAGCTATTGATTTCATTCGTTTTGGAGTAGGCTGTTTTTGAAGATTTCGCCAGCACATTATATTATAACAGTACAGAAAGGCGTAGAAAAAAACACCTTACATAGATAATAGTTCGTGCAAAAAATAGAAACTTGTGTTCTAAGGGCATACCTTCGGCCAGTTAGAGCATGGAGAGTGCTATCTTTAAAAAGATGTTTGGTAGATTTTTTCCTTCGTCAGCTCAGGAACCACATGATGATTATGACAGTTGAGCAGTAACTGCTTCCGACTCCTCGATTACTGATATTTGACTTTTTGAGAGGATGGAGATAACCAGGATAGAGAATGGGCCTCATGAAACATCAGCTTTTGTTGGGAATATCACGTGTTGAGATGTAAGGTAACGGGTTACCATTTTTTTAATGTCTTCTATTCAGCGCTCGTCGCGGTAAAATGAAAGACTGGAGGAATTCTCATGCTCTCCTGCCTCAAAACAGGACTGAAAACCTGCGGCATTTACCACAATTCCTGGACAGCAGCGATTAGTAAGTCAAACTTTTCAAAGATAATAAACATGATAAAGATTCAGGTTATCCGCACATTCAAAATTCAATACAGAAATGGGATTGTTTACAAGAAAATAAAAATATAATGAAACCAAATAAAGATTTCAGGTATTCTACACATGCAAAATTTAATACAGAAATGGGATGTTAGTAAATAAAAGATAATGAAACCAAATAAAGATTTCACGTTATCCACACACACACAAACTTCAATACAGAAATGAGATTGTTTACAAGTAAATAAAAGCTAATAAAACAAAATAAAGATTTCAGGTTATCCACACACACACACACACAAAAACGCGCACACACACACACACACACACACACACACACACACACACACACACACACACACACACACACACACACACACACACACACTTTCAAACAGAAATGGGATTGTTCCCAAGTAAAGAAAAGGTAGATGAAACAAAAACAAAGCAAGTTTATAAAATGAACGGTTCTTTGCTTTAAACAAAATACGTCTGTAACGCTGGCACAGTGCAGCGTCCATTCACTTGGGCAAAGCTGCCATCTAACCTCGTTGCTACAGGTTCTGCGCGTGAGAGTTGGGGCTGACGTCTCATCCATTCTGTGAACCCGAGTCAGCAGTGACTCTGACGCAGGTCGCAATGAATGCGTAATAGACTTGACCCTCCGAATTACAGCATTGCGCCAAAAATAGTTCGCTCAGGATATTATTTCCCCCCACTTTTTACAGAAATGATTCTGTTGCAGTTCAGCTATTATCCCATTTTCTATATTGTTTGAAGCATTCGCTGTGTTGATGTTTTAGCGGGAACAAGCTTGAACTTTGCACTTTGAGACCAGCTTGAACCGGTTGTTCACAAAATTATGGATGATGCAACCATGATTTGATTGGTTAAGGAAGGTGGCGCATTCGTTGTGAGTAATTCTTCAGTCTGGAAGATTAAATAATTTCTTATCAGTTGACTCCAGACTATCGACGTAAGCAGACATATTTCTATTAACTCCATGTGGGACGATGAGACGGGGTCGGCTCTCTATTGCGGAGGGCCGCTATTGCGGAGGGCCGCTATTGCGGGAATGTTTTTTAAACAAAAGTTCTTAGGCCATTTTGATTCTTTTGTCCTAAAACGCCTAAAAAACCATAATATTTTTGATACTTTTTTTTCGAAACTGAAATTTTTCCGTTTTTTTTTCTATTGCGGGAGGCCGCTATTGCGGGATTTTTTGGTCAAAAGTTCTTAAGGCCATTTTGATTCTTTTGTCCTAAAACGCCTAAAAAACCATAAAACATGTGTTACTTTTTTTGAAATTTTTTTTCGTGTTGTACCGATAGCGCTCAGCCTAGACCGCACCCGCCACCCCGCCTGACTGACTTAGCCTGTCTGGGGAGTTTCACCTAAACCCGGACGCGTTACTTTTTGTCACGTTTGTGTCCAACATCAGCGTCGGGCCCTGGAGTTAGGGCGTAGGGACCACCCGTTGAGAGTCAAACGTGGGATGGAATTAGAATATAAAGCCTCACCCGTTATTGATAAAAACCGAAAAAATTTGTTTTTTCACAAACAAGAGTAACAAATATCGTATAGTGTTTTAGGCGTTTTAGGACAAAAGAATCAAAATGGCCTGCAGAACTTTTGACCCAAAAAATCCCGCAATAGCGGCCCCCTGCAATAGAAAAAAAACAAAAAACATTTCTAAGTTTAAAAAAAGTAACAAAAATGTTATGTTTTTTTGGCGTTTTAGGACAAAAGAATCAAAATTGCCTGAGGAACTTTTGTTTAAACAAAATCTCGCAATAGCGGCCCTCCGCAATAGCGGCCCTCCGCAATAGCGGCCCTCCCCAATAGCGGCCCCTCCCCCCGATGAGACTACACGTTAAAATTCTTCAAATCCTCCCCCAACCATCTGAAAGGTTGTGCCAAGAAGAACAGCGTTTCCCTGAATGAAGATCAAGCCTTTGCCGGACCCTGGAGCCGTGTTTATCATTTGGAGAGTTTTTCATCGTTTGAGCGTTCAGTTCGGGTATATATGTGTGTGGGTGAACCCACAGGTGTGAGATGGCCTTTGCTCTTGTCTCAAGGGATAGCCTTGAGTGAGAGAGTGAGTGATTGTTCACTTCGGGGTGGATATAGGTTTTAAGGAAACGAAATTCATCGATGGAAACAGAGACGCTCATGGCGTTTGTCGACGTGAATTTGTAAGTATCAAACTGTGTTCAATTTTTGTTGCGGGACAGTGAGAAAAGCCCGCTGCCCTTCAGTGGAAAGTGTGGGCTGACCTGATCGATTGATTGATTTATTGGTTCCTATTGCATTGAACTTAATTACACCCCTTTTTAATTCTGATTTAAGAAAATCTTTGATGATTGTGTCACGTCAGGCTAATGTGAGATGAGAGAGTGAGTGAATTAATTATTCCCCCTTTCACTAGTGATACCCCTAGACGCGAAAGCAGAAGAATTAGAGTGAATTGTGTGTGAGTGTGGAGGGAGGTGATACATTCAGATGTCAAAACCTGTTTCCATTTCAACACAAACATTTTATTTTATCGAATAAAGCTTGTTTATTGCCTTAACAAGCATAATTTATGAGGTTTGTGCGAAATAGTCTCAGAACTTCTTTAACTGCATATGTCAGGGAGCAGAGGGCTATCTCACAAGCCACTCGTGTGACCTCTATTTGAATATTTCGGACGGAAGCCTTCCGTAGCGTAATATGAACTGTGCTAGAGACTTTTCGCCGGCAGGCGAAGTCTCTAGTGGACGAGAATGCAGTCTCATCTTGAGCGCCACTGACGATTTCAACGACATCGACGAGTGCGATACCTCCAACGCCGAGGATGAGAATCCGACCATCTGGCGAGCCACTCTTCTGTAATCGACGTTTTCCCATTTGTCGCTGACAGCTACTTTGGTGGGTAACTCGTCAATGAGGGTTCTACACAGGAAAGGTAGTGAATTGAGTGAGCATTGTTCAAACAGTTGTTGCCAAAGCTTTTCTTGTTATTCTTGTCATCGCTTTGTTTCCTTTCCAACATTCTCCCAAGATTACTAGCGGAAAATCGCCGCGGGGCTTGGGAACGAAGCAGCAATATTATTGCTGATGGCCTTTGTACGTTTTGTCGTGCGTCCACGCACAGGGTAGTTTATTACCAGTAACTTTTTATTTCAAAAGCACTTTCCCGTCAATGGACCTTTATCATTCCACCACCTGACCAACCAGTCTCACGCAGCTATGTGTGCGCTGAAACGAGGCAAAAGTTCTAAACAGTCGCGCCGAAACAAAGGAGGAGTTGATGCATGGATTTTCATGTTTCATTATCGACGTTTTGTTCTTCATTATACAAATATACTTTTTAAAGGTACCAACTTTTGATGTAATTACGACATTTTTTGTAGGGATCTACGAAGTCATCTTTACTTATACGCAATTTCATCAAATTTGCAGGTTTCGCTCCACTTTACTTTTTTTGTCAATAAAACCTCCTAAGTAAAGTGGATACTTTTTATGTCGGAAACACATGAAAATGGGTTTACATTGTGTTTTAGTTATCTGGCATCGTCGGTATTTGCTACTCTGGCTTCGAGTCCATGCATGGCCATAATTCTGATTCACAACTATACTAGTCAAAATTAATTAAGGAACGGTACGAAAATTTGCTATAAAACCTGAACGAGTAAATATTGAGTAACCATATACATATGCTCTGTAAGGACATTTATTCTTCTTTATGATCCCGTTTACAGATCACGATTATCTTAACTCAGCGCTGCGCAGCTGGGCGTCAAAAAGGGTACCTCCCCCCAAAAAAACTTGCAAAACGCCTTTTTTCCGTTTCTGAAATTCATAAAAGAATCAAATGCAACAGTATTTTGTAAAACGAAACGTCAAACGATAGTCCAACTATTTATCTTGAAGACAACATGCGTTTTGAAGAGAAAACAAAAGGGTGTGTCTTCTACGGGCTTTGAAAGACAGGAGGCGTTAACACGTTTTGCAGGCAAAAACGCTGGTTTTAAGGCCCTTTTCTCGGGTGATAGTGCGGTATTGTCCATATCTCAGCGTGTTTACAAGATACAGCAATGAAACTTGGCAGTCATAAACACAAGTCCCATCCATAAGAAACAACCTAATTTGGCTGATTCAGAAAAACTTCGTTCTGCAGATGGCCTGTCGAAGGCGTTAGCTAGGGGTTTAGTTTCATAAACTGCTTGTTGTATTATGTGGGGTTATGGATAGATTCACCGCTCTCCCTAAGCAATGTGTAAACGGCGAATAACTGAGGAAATCGATACTTGCTTGTTCTAACCCCAACCAGCTCTAGGGAATATGCAGTCAGTGGCCTCTCTTAGCCTACAAAGGTTGAAAGGCCGCTAAACTCAAACTTCATTTAATTGTCCTGAAATTGAGTAATTATTCTACGATAAAAGACTGATAAACTCCTTTGTTTCCACCATGACTGATATCTTTTCCACTCAACCGACCATGTAAGTGCGGCGATCAGCTTTTCGTTAAGCAAACGTGGGCATACCTTTCACCAGCTTCCATTAATTACTTTAGGTCGTCAGCAAAGTCTAATCCTCTGGATCATTTGCAAGTCTCCGGAAGAATCCATAAGCGGTCTACCTTGCGTGGCATTGTAATTAACCACGTGTATCTTTGAAAAATGACTCCGACAAACATTTTTCAGTCAGAACCATTTGGCAGTGTTGTAGGACCCGCCTCTTTCGTTGAATCGAGAAGGGAACGAACTGCCCGTCAGTGTGTGCGATTTTGTGAACACAGGTTCCTGTGTTCTATACATGTTTATGTGCTACCAGGTTATACATGTATCAATATTTGAAATTACGTCATGTTCAAGACAACATCAACCAGTTGGATAACGCAATCGAACAACTTATGAAAAACGCCAGAAACTTCTCCCAAATTCCAAAATATGACACGATAATAATTTATTCCTAACGCTAGATGGTGACGTACTTAAACTGTCTGGAAGTTGCCTTGCTGCCTGCTTGTTTTTCTCCTGCAAAAACGTTCCTTTCCGTCGAGGGTACCACAATCCGCAGACTTGACCTCGACGATTTGATCCGGGATGACTCGGAGAAACGACAAACGACATAACTGTTGGAGTTCATCATCGATGATTGCTGTATGCTTAAGAACAAACTTTATTTGCCAACTGAACATCTGACGTGGATATGACCAAAAATATCACAAAATAATTACACTGTCGAGCATTTTCTAGAGAAATCATTGATAATCATGCACATTCCGCAGAGAACGTGCAGATGGAACATAATTTTCTTTGACACCTCTCGGCACGCGGCCTAGGATTGGCACTGTGTTTCCATAGTTACAAAGATAAGCTGTTAGCAGTCACGCCTGAGCCAGGGTCCATGCAGAAGTGCAACTGGAATAGTCTTAAATTCGACATCTCTTCTTGTGTCCACTGCCTGTAGTTGTTTTTGAGGCTACATTATTTTCATCTGTCTCCTTGGGGGTGTTAGATGAAGCTGAGGTCCTTTCAAAAAGATATAGAGATTGCACAGATCAGGACAAGACTGGATTTCATATTAGGATGCATAGTCTTCTGTCTACGTCGTTTTTTGAGTTGTATCCAGCGGCTAAAAATAAACGTCCATTGCAATCCCTCTTTGAAGAATAGAACAACTAGCAATATCTTTCATCTGCTTAAATAATTTATCTTCCTGATGACATTCAATAGATACAACAAACACACCAAAGTGTATGTATGGTAACAAATCGATCGTTTTTGTTCATCACATTTCTTTGCTGACTTCAAAGAACTGTTTGATGAACAGAATCCATTAATGAGCTCCGTCGAGATCGAGTCAAACAGAGTTATCTTTTCCTACTTTGAACATAACAAACGCGCGTCGCTGACAAAATCTGTGAAAGACACGACTGTTTTTGGAGCAGACAGTTTGTTGTTTCTATAATGGTGACCTCCTGCTGTGTGAAGAACTGCCACAATAAGCATGGCAGAGAGAATGATCGACGTTTTTTTTTGGTCATACCGCGTGTTGTAACGCTGTAGAGAAGCAAAATCAATACGATGTACGTTACTAAAGCATTCGGATTTGTGTAATTGTGTTCCTTCTTCGAAACCCTTTCAACTCGCTGGGACGGAAGAAAACTGGATTATCGATTACTTGTAACTAATTTAATATAACTTTAAGATATGATAACGGATCGACCTTTTTGTGCGTGCAATTTTAAATAAAAGTTGGTCCTCTGCGATTTATAAGAGATGAAGATTAAGAAACAATAAGCAGTAACCCTTCATTTCGCTCCAACCACAGCCGAATTCGAACCAACGGTGCTCCACTGAGGCATTGCAAACTGTCGACAACTGCTGTGATGAACAGTTTGATACCACGATCACTCGGGATATCGTTGCCCGACCTACAAACACACACACACACACATACACACGCGCGCGCGCACAGAGAGAGGGAGAGAGAGAGAGAGAGAGAGAGAGAGAGAGAGAGAGAGAGAAGAGAGAGAGAGCCACAGCAAACTGGTCCCCAAGCTCCATAGCCAAACCCCCAGAAACGTCACAACACTCAAGTAAGAGTCCAACAGAAAGAAAAAACACACGCCGTAGAGCATTCTGCGAGTGACCCGTATATTACACTTTATGACGCATAGCGTGTAAACTGAAAGATTCACTATAAAACTAAAAGCTGTTGATGTGCACAGTAATGTTCCAAGCACTGGGTTTGTCTATTGAAAGATCAATGATTCATGAGTAACTGCTCTCGCAAAATAAAAAGCACCATGTTTATCGTCAGAACAGATGGTACAAAAAAACGTCGATCATTCTCTCTGCCATGCTTATTGTGGCAGTTCTTCACACAGCAGGAGCTCACCATTATAGAAACAAGAAACTGTCTGCTCCAAAAACAGTCGTGTCTTTCACAGATTTTGTCAGCGACGCGCTTTTGTTATGCTCAAAGTAGGAAAAGATAACTCTGTTTGACTCGATCTCGACGGAGCTCATAGCGCAGTTCGGAATTCGATGTTTAAGCACAACCAGCATTTATCTTGTCGATCAGTGTATGTGTGTGTGAGTGTGTGTGTGTGTGTGTGTGTGTGTGTGTGTGTGTGTGTTTGTTTGTGTGTGTGTTTACATGTTCGCCATGCATTATTTACTCACCAAATCAATCACCGTTCATGTGAAAATATCTCCTTCAGGTAGTTTCAAATTCATTTAAAATCGTTTAACTCAAATCATTATCAATTTGGAGGGGGGGGGGGGGGGGTTGTAATCAATCAATTGGAAAGGAGGTAACGGCAAAAACACATTAGAGCGTTGTGATGGTTTGTCTGTGAAAACAGGGTATCTGCGTGTTTTTGAAGCAATCAATGTGGTCAGACAAAGGAAAGTCAGTCCCATTCAGGGGGGCGTTTCTTTATTAATTACACTTTTGTCTGCCCTCCTGTAAGTTTTATTTGTGCGCCTGATGAAGGCTTTTTAGCCGAAAATTCGCGCTGTTTTACCTTCCAATGTTTTGTATTTGTTTTGTATTATACGCGGCCATCAGAACCTCACCGTGTTTTAGACTTTTACTTTAGTGCCGTGGCAGTCCCTTGTTTTTGACACTTTATTAATATTAGTCAAGGAATCTCGAGGGCTAGGCGTTGCCTACGTCGTCTCGTTTACAAGGAGGCACTCGCTGTGAAGGAGGGAGGCCGAGGTAGCTCCGGAGGTCCCTTGCTGCGTCTCGCTGCAGAGGCCCGGATGAACCAAAATGACGGAGAGCGTGCCAATCGGGCATTCTGTAAACCCGAGTCAGCAGTATTGACTCTGGCACAGTTCGCAATGAATGCGTAATAGGCTTGACCCTTGGCATTACAGTCTTGCGCCAAAAATAGTTCGTTCTGATACTATTTTTCTCTCCACTTTTTACAGAAATCATTCAGATGTAAAAACTTGTTTCCATTTCAACACAAACATTTTATTGTATCGAATAAACGCTTGTTTGTTGTCTCAACAAGAGTAAGTTATAGTTTTTTGCGAAATAGTCTTAGAACTACTTTAACGGCGTATGTCAGGGAGCACATCGGCTATCCCACAAGCCTCTCGTGTGACCTCCGCTTGCATAAATTGGCTGAAAACCTTCCATCACGTGATGTGGACTGTGCTAGAGATACTTTTGCCGGTAGGCGAAATCTCTAGTTTACTAGAATGGCCAATCGGGTTGCCACTGATAGACGGCAGTGCCTGCAAAGCGCTTCTCACTGTCCGAGAATGGAAAAGTGAACGTACACGGAAGTATTTACTGTTCGAGTGTTTATTTGTATAGTCTGAGGAGTATGTGCATAGGTTATTTCTGGACAAGTAGTGTCGAAATTTTATTTCATCGTCTTCATACACAAAGCACCGTACATGTCCACTCTCTGAATTATGTCGCTTGAATTGATCGAAGTGTATCGAGGCACAACATTTTCGACAAATTTGCCTACAGTTGAACCCGGTTGCTCTCTTTTCGTTGAAAAAGTTCCCGTGCCGTTCAAAATGTCACCATGGTGTGTTCTATCAAGTGAATAACTGCTGTGATGTCTGTATCGTCAGTTATTTCGTCTATCGGCAACTTTTTCACCGACTGTCGCGCTAGGACGCAGCCATGTTCTCTCGGACTTCCGCCTTGCCAATTGATGATTGGGCGTTTCTTAGACGTCTTGCTCGCTCTCGGTTTGCCCTTGAGGAGGATACCTAGCGTAGGCAATGCGCCCCTGGGGCGGGTTTGAAAATAGGTAGTCGATCTTGGTCGCAAGATCTTGCTTCGCAGTAAGAGCTAGCTAAAAAAGAAACTACCCAACGTGACGAAGTAATGCGCATGCGTAGACGTCACGACAAGAGGTGAACTAGCCACATTTCAATGGCCGACGTGTTGCCGGTTCACTCAGAAAACGCTCTATTTCGAGATACTAGCAACCCATCCAAAGAAAATATAAGCCATGCACAGCATTAATTTATCAAAGGTGTATGTTGAATGCATTAATAGATCGTGAAACCTCCTACAGTTTACACATCGAATGCAGGTCAACGCATCCACGCCGAACATTTGTCTCCAAGATGGCGGCGCGCACTGTACTCATGCTGTCCGCCATCTTGAATCTTAAAAGCTAGGCACCTCTCAAGCTGCCTCGCTCAATCTACGCTCGTCTACGATTGGCTCGATAGCAAGCAAAGAATGAAACTGCCCATTCGGCGAGATCTACGTAGATCTACCGAGATCTTCGCATTTTCAAACCCGCCCCTGGCCTCTCCTCGGTGACAGCACTGGGAGAGAAGCCCAGTCACCACTCGGGTATCAAGGTAGTCTTTACCCTCACACCAAGGCAACCTCTAAATCGCATGGTGTGTGTGTCCGTGTGTGTGTGTGTGAGTGTGTGTGTGTGTGTGTGTGTGTGTGTGTGTGCGCGCACGCGTGATTTTGTGTGTGTATGTGTGTATGTGGTTGTGTGAGTGTGTGTGTGTGTGTGTCTGTGCGCGCGCGTGGTTTTGTGTGTGTATGTGTGGTTGGTTTGTGTGTGTGTGTGTGTGTGTGTGTGTGTGTGTGTGTGTGTATGTGTGTGTGTGCGTGTGTGTGTGTGCGTGTGTGTATGTGAGTGTGTGCGTGTGCGTGTGTGTGTGTGCCTGTCTCTGTGTGTGTGCGTGTCTGTGTGTGCGTGCGTGTGTGTGTGTGCGTGTGTGTGTGTGCGTTTGTGTGTGCGTGCGTTAGTGTGTGTGCGTGTTTGCGTGCGCGCGCGTGCTTACATAGACAGAAGAGATGTTCTAGTTTTTACTTACCTAATAAAAGTCCAATAGCAACGACCGCGTTGTTGGCTTTTACGAAGACCTCTTCAGTTTTTGTCAACTCACACTCTGAAAGCTGTTGTTGTCAAAGCACACTCTGAAAGCTGATGATTTATTGGTCGAGTTTTCCAACAGTATCACTCACCACCTCTCTCTCTCTCTCTCTCTCTCTCTCTCTCTCTCTCTCACACACACACACACACACACACACACACACACACACACACACACACACACACACACACACACGGACGCACACATACACACGCGCGCGCTTGCGCACACACATACACACGGTGTCACCTCTTTACTTTAACAGGTCACTTCTTCCCAGCATGATCGCATTCGATGCGGATATCCCCCGTGGTGCCTCACTGAGTGCTCCACCCATTAGGGCGCTGCAACAGCCCATTCCTGTCAAAGCGTCTGCATCAGTTTGAAAGGGACTCTGCTCTTGCTGGTCGATGGGGGCTGTTGTTACTAATGGAGACTTGCTTTAACCAAACAATAGAGGCAAATGGTGAGGTGTTGACGCATGACTTGAAACAATGTACTTGTAGTCGTCCGCGGATATGGGCTCAGCCACTACAAACACATGCCCTGCCTTATACGGAAGTTGTGGCGTGACTCTGTGCACTGCGTACTTCGAAACCATTTCACGCTTTTGTGAGGCAAGTTAAATCCATCGACATACTTTGTCGGGCAACCCGTTTCGGATGAATCATCTGTTTGGTTCGAAAGCGATGTGAGGCAGACCACTCGTTTTGTAAGTACCTGCAAACACGGAGTTCAAGAAAGAAAGAAAGAAAGACAGAAAGAAAAATCCTCAAAATCATAGTAAGGGAGAAAAGATGACTGGTTTCTTGTTTTAGATATTCTTATCGTTTATTCTACTGAACAGTTTTCTGTTAGTTCAGTGTGTTTCCATAATGCACGTAGAGTTCTTCACGGAAGTTCTCGACTCAAATCAGTGAGGAGGACGAAGAAATTATTCTGTCTTGTCGTTTGGAATGAATGCTACATGCCTCAGAGATCGAACAGCAAGCCTGTACAGAAAGAGTTTTCACAGAAACATCTGAAGTGCGCTTGCGTTGGAATATGCTGGAGCGCGTTCGTGATGTCTGCATACTTGGGAACTAGCGTGCGTGCGTGCTACATGCCTCAGAGATCGAACAGCAAGCCTGTACAGAAAGAGTGTTCACAGAAAAATCTGAAGTGCGCTTGCGTTGGAATATGCTCGAGCGCTTTCGTGATGTCTGCATACTTGGGAGCTAGCGTGCGTGCGTGCGTGCTCATGCATGCAAGCGTTAACGAGTCTGAAGAGTAGCCATTGATAAAATGAAACGCAAGTATTGTTTGATATTTAATGCTTGTGTAGGTGGACGCAACACTTACAAGTAGAAATACTTAGAAGTCTCTACTGCGATGTTCGTAACGGTACACTGTCTCCTTCACTACCGTGGCTTCCCCGTCCACGCTCGCCTGTGGGTTGGATACAAGAATAGACCACAGCATCTCCCTACGAGATTCGTACGTAACTAGGAAAATGTTGATCTAACCAGCTCTAGTGATTTGAGTCTCTAACGGCCCTACACAGCATGCAGAGGCTGAAAGGTTCCTCCCAGCATCACCATTATTCATCTCCCGTTCAGACATCTTAATTGTTTGTTGATGTCCATCTATTTTGAGAGGCAAGGCGTGACTTCATCCTAGGTCACCATCTATGCTAGGGTTGATCGGTCCGAATCAGATCGGCAGCCCTCGCTGCACGTACTCAGGTGAAAGTTGTAGTGGCACTGGCTGTCGTCTATCCGTCGCCATCTTCACTCGCTTATGCAAAATGTCCTGTGTGGTGAAAACGCTTCACTTGATGACAATGCAAACCATAGCTATACTCGGGACAGCGTTATGAGTGACTCATTTTGCACAATGTGTTCTTTAATTTAAGGCAATTGTTCACAAATCACACATCACGATATTACGCAGTGAACTCGGTGGGAGGTGTTGGGGAATAGGGGGTTCTAAGGGCCACCAATCTGAAATCCATAATAAGGGCAGGCCGATGTCAGCCAGCTGCAAACACGGTGTAACAATAATAATAATAATAATAATAATAATAATAATAATAATAATAATAATAATAATAATAATAATAATAATAATAGTTTATTCATAAGCACATACCTTCCTTTGACAGGCAAGCTCATGGCGTTGACAATCCAAAGAACCAACACTCATACAACCACTCAACACCACATTCCCACAAAAAACTCAGACACTACACGCATAAATAAAAAACAAAACTAAGATCCAATAGAACAAATAGAACAAACTCTACAATATGCACAGCACTTGCAGGCCAGGTCAAGTAAGGCGAAGCAGCTCAGAGGGAAAGGCGGATCGGAAGAGGTGGGTCTTTACAGCACTTTTGAACTGGGGCAGAGTGTCAGAATGACGGACTGAGAGAAGCAGACTATTCCAGGTTACAGGTCCGATATAGGAGAAGGCACGCTGTCCTTGAGTTTCTTATTACGGCGGGGGACCTTGAGCATTCTAGAGTCAGCAGCTGAGCGTAGAGATCTAGAGGGCGTGTAGACTGCAAGAATTTCTGTAAGAGCGTGTGGTGCGGTGTTGTTGATGGACTTGAAGCACAAAGTAGCATGTTTATAATCTATCCTCTGAGAGATGGGGAGCCAGTGAAGTGTATGTAGGAGTGATGAGACATGGGTACGCTTGGGACATAAAAAAACTAGCCCAGCAGCACAATTCTGAACTTTCTGGAGTTTGTTAAGCAGAGTGTCAGGGATGCCAGCGAGAAGAGAGTTTCCATAGTCGAGACCAGACAGGACAAGTGATGTGATGAGCGTTTTGGTGGCCTTCTGAGAAAGATAATGAGGAATGGTATTAATTTTCCTGAGCTCGTAATATGCTAACTGACAGACTTTGTTGACATGAGATCTCATTGACAGATCATCGTCAAACAGACTGAGAGAAGACGATGTCACTGTGACCAATGGTTAGTTTGAGGGCCTGATCCGATTTGCCTCCGCCGCCCACCAGGAGTGCTTCAGTTTTTGAGTCATTGAGTTGGAGCTTGTTCCGGGTCATCCACCGTTTCACGTCAGAGATACAGTGTTCGCTGGTAGAAAGAAGAGGGTGAATTTTACTGGGATGGGAGGAGTTGTAGAGATAGGTATCATCAGCTAATTCACTGTGAGAGACTGAATGACTGTCAATTACATTGGAGAGTGGTTGGGTGTACAGTAGAAACAGCAGAGGACCCAGAACAAAGCCCTGAGGGACTCCGTACTTGAGAGGTGTAGAATCAGAAGCAAAATCCGAGATCGAACAGTCTGTCTACGTTCTGAGAGATATGAATGCAGGAAAGAGAGTGCTAACAACAACAATAAATGGGGAGACCTGTGCACTATTTTAGGTGATATTACTCCTGAATGTTAGCACGGGATAAACTCTCTCTCTCTCCCTCCCTCCCTCCCTCCCCCTCTCTCTCTCTCCCTCTCTCTCTCTCTCTCTCTCTCTCTCTCTCTCTCTCTCTCTCACGCACGCACACGCGCACACATGCACACACGCAAGTCACCAATCTACACCATATATCTAATCCTTCCGTTTCGAGTTCGCTTTTCGTAGAAGGATTAGCCCAATTTTTTTCTCCTGAGATCCAACAAAATGAACGACCCATGCCACCCTTTCTCTCCTCTATTTGATGTGGATGATGATGATGTTGATAATGATGATGATAGTGATGATGACTATGATAATGATGACTAGAATGATGATGACTATGATGATGATAATGATTATGATGGTGGTAATGATGAGACCACCATCATCCGATGGTAAAGATAAGATTGATGAGGATAATGATGTGATGTTGATATTCATAAGATTGATGTACTTTCGTCTCTTCATTTTTTTTTCTCTGTCATTTTGTCCTTCTTGTGATTTTTTTCAGACCGAATAAACTGAGAAAAAAAAGGAAGGAGAGTGCTAAGTTCCCAATGCCAAAAACGTTTTTAAGACGTGTGAGAAAAATTTCATGGTCTATTGTGTCGAACGCGGCACTCAAGTCCAACAGAGTAAGAAGAGAAATTTGGAATCATCAGAAGCAACGAGATCGTTTAGAACACGGAGCAGAGCTGTTTGGGTGGAATGATGAGCACGGTACGCGGATTGAAAACGGGCCAAAAGGTCATACTGGGAGACGTGCTCCAGCAGCTGCTGCAAAGCTAACTTCTCCAACAATTCTGAGAGAAAAGAAAGATTGGAGACTGGCCTATAGTTACTAAGTTTGTTTGGATCTAGGTCCTGCTTCTTCAAGAGTGGCTTAACTAGCCTGCTTGAAAACACTAGGGAAGGTGCCAGTCCGGAAGCAATCATTGATCATCTGTGTTGGTCGGACACAAAGTTCAAGACCGAGAGCATTCGATTTTCTCTCTCGACATGGCTTCGACGTTCTTTCCCTCACTTGAAACTGCTCGACATCGACGGCATTCGAAAAAGCGTATGCTGTCGACGATTGACGAGACTTCAGTTCAATCAGCGTAAACCTCGCCAAAACCGTCCAGAGCGTTCTCGAAGGTGGACAAGAGAATCGGAACAAAGCCCGAAGCAGTCAACCTATAGTAATGCAACCTAGTGCCTACCAGCTACTCAAGCTGTCCAACGTCCGGTTGAAGTCACCCTATTGATCTTTGGCATCCGTATTGTTCCTGCTGAGCCGGATGTCAGCAGAGGCCTGTTCACGATGGTGATTACCCGAGAACACGCTCTGTGTTCGTTTCCTGTATGGATCTTCTGGTGTCTGGTAGTAGTAGTAGTAGTAGTAGTAGTAGTAGTAGTAGTAGTAGTAGTAGTAACAGCAGCAGCAGCAGTAGCAGCAGCAACGTACAGTAGTAGCAGTTTGAGTAGCAGTAGTAGAACTTGCGAGCGGCGTTCTCTACTCCCCCAAAACTATGTTCAGGAGGCGAGCACAGTGGCTGCTCGAGCACTAGCCCTCCTCAACAGACCTCAGGCCTGCTAGCAGTACTTGGCCCAACATCTCCATGACGACCCAATGGCATCCCCTTTTCTATAGGAAGCTTCGCGGTACTGGCCATAGAAAAAGGAATCAATAGCTGAAGCTCTGAAGAGTCTATTGTGTGAGAGTTTTTCTTCCCCCCTACAAGCAAGTAGAACCAAGCCTCTCTCGATTTTTCAAAGCAGAGTTGTTAAGATTCAGAGTGACTATATCATAGTATATGCGAAAGGTCATTAAGGGTGTACTCCCGTTAAGGCAAACTTAAAGTCCCCAAAACACGAATTTAAAAGAAAATTACACGCACGCACACACACACACACACACACACACACACACACACACACACACACACACACACACACAACCCACCACTGCTTATTTCTGCTTTTTGTCCATTAAAGTATCATGCCAAAGAGTTTCATTGCTCCTAACTACATAAATTTGTCGTGTCTCTGTTGAAGAGAAATATAAAAAAAATTTAAGCCCCCATTAATTATGTAAAATGGTGAACATTCCTACCTCAATAGTTCCATTTTGATTTGTTCGCTTAGCAATGGAAGGTACGGGAGGCACAAGCTTAGCCAATCAGATTGCAGTTTACCGCAATCTGCTCCACTTCAGCAATAGCACTGTCTCGAAACTGAAGAGCGGAGTAAGGCAGGAGTTGCGTCCCTTTCGTTCGCTAGGTTCCGGTTTCTTTCTCAACAATGGCGAACACGCAGGACACTTGCGACGAGTTTGTTTTTTATTCCATGAAAGTGAAAGAACTGAGAGACTACTTGAAAAAACACGGACAAACGCAAAGTGGGATTAAACACACAAAGGCAGACTGCCAGGCAGACACACGAGCACACACAAAACGTGCGGGCGCGTTCACTTTCACACATACAAATTCTACGTATGCTCGTAGAAGCGCACAGTGCGCGACAGAATAAAACTGAACTGCGTGTAGACTACATCACAATACGGACATCTAGAGAACAAAGAGGCAAATAAATCACAGGAAAGCAGTTGGGTAAAATGATGTCGGATCAACGTGAAATCTAGACTGGAACGAAATTGTTAAGTGTAGCTAGTAAGCAAAGAAGAGTTATCTCCCTCCGCCCATTCAGCTCATGTCTCCCCTGCGCGTCATACTTTCCGGTTACGTCATGTAATCAGTTGAATAAAGCAGGTACACTAAACGGACGTTTCGCCATCTCTCTCTCCTTGATTCCGCATCACCACAGACGCGTAAGGAACGAAACATGGTGGCAGCTGATGAACCTCGCTTCCTGCCCACGGCTTCACTACAGTAGGCTCATTTTTTTTCTCTTCTCAATTCCTCGTCTCCTGATTCTCCGAGTGTTTGATCGTTGAAAAGTTTCGCCTCGCCGAAAATCCTAGATGTCTGTCCCTGCCGACTCACGCGCTCCCGACCCTGCCTTGCCGACTGCTCCTAAACCAAGCGTCCCAGGCATCCGCCCACCTCCGCCCTTTGATGTTGAACACAACGCTCCTGACAACTGGAAGCTCTTTAAACAGAAGTGGAATCTATATTCTACCCTGACCAACTTGTCGGAGCACACTCAGACGTACCAAGTGGCACTACTACTCCACTCACTAGGTGACGATGCTCTACGCGTCTACAATGGCTTCCGTTTTGCGACTCCCGAGGAGAACCGCACTGTCACGGAAATCATTGAAGAATTCGACCGATTTGCCATTGGTGAAATCAATGAAACCTATGAACGTTTTAAATTTCATCAACGCAACCAGCATGACGGTGAAAAATTCGACACGTTTCTCTCTAATCTCAGGAACCTTCTGAAAACGTGCAACTTCTGTCCCACCTGCAAGGACAGTATCCTTAGAGATCGACTCGTGCTTGGAGTGAAGGACTCTTCGGTTCAAGCTGCACTCCTCCGAGAGAGACACCTCACTCTCGAAAAGTGCATCGATCTGGCCAAGGCCGCTGAACATGCCACCCAACATCACCAGGCCATGACTTCCGACGCCGTGCACAAACTGGCCCCTGCAAGATTTCAGTCGAAGAATAAAAAGTCCTCAGCACGTCCTACAACTACTGCTACTACCTCGCGACACTTCACTGCAAAGGCCCAAGGCAAACCCTGCAAGTTCTGCCCCTACACGCATGCACTGCGGAAGGAAGAATGCCCTGCATATGGCAAGACCTGCAGCAACTGTGGTAAGAAAAACCACTTCGCTGCCAAATGTTCTGCTCAACGTCGGACTGTCCATCACGTGGAGGACCAGGATGAACTTTCTGAACCCGGAGAATGGATTAATGCTGTCCACAACGAACGTGCCCGAGATGTCAAGTGCACCATGCTGGTGAACAAAAGAAAAGTGACATTTCAACTCGACACAGGCTCCACTGTGAACCTCCTGCCCGCTCGTTTCGCCAGCAAAATCACCTCATCTCCAACGACTCTGAAGATGTGGAATCACTCTGAGATCCAATCCTTCGGTACCTGCGACCTGTACTTGACAAACCCTCTCACCAAGCAGACACTCCTCACTCACTTTGTCGTGTGCCCTGACTCTCTCTCTGCTCTGTTAGGTCTGGAAACCTGCCAAGCAATGCAACTAGTCACTGTAAATGAAGAAAACTTCGAACGAGTTGCCGCCGTCTGCCCTGACGACATAGTGACCAAGCATCCAGCAGTCTTCGATGGATCTCTTGGCACCCTCCCTGGCACACATCATCTGAACACTGACCCATCTGTACAGCCAACCATTATGCCCCACAGACGAGTCCCTGTCGCCGTCAAGCCGAAACTGGCGAAAGAGTTGACCAGACTCACCGAACTCGGCGTCATCACACCTGTTGACGACCCAACTCCTTGGGTGAGCCAGATGGTGATTACAGAGAAAAAGTCTGGAGAACTAAGAGTATGCATAGACCCCAGGGAACTTAATAAGGCACTCTTGCGAGAGCACTACACTCTTCCGACTCTGGACGACAGCCTTCATGAGCTCAGCAACTCCACTGTCTTCTCAAAGGCAGACCTCTCTTCTGGATACTGGCACGTCCATCTCGACACTGAGTCCAGTATGCTGACGACCTTTCAAACTTGTTTCGGACGATATCGCTGGCTCCGACTTCCATTTGGCACTTCTGTCTCGTCAGAAATCTTCCAGCGAAAACTTCTTGAAGCACTCCACGGGCTACCCGGTGTCGTGTGCATCGCAGACGACGTTCTCATCCACGGCCGCTCTGTGGCTGAACATGACTGCAACCTCAACAAGTTTATGGAAAGATGTGCTGAGAAAGGCATCAAGCTGAACCGAGACAAGCTGGAACTCAGGATGGAGAAAATCTCCTACATGGGCCACATCATCTCCAAAGAGGGACTAAAAACTGACCCGGAGAAGGTTCGAGCCATCACTGACCTCCCACCTCCTGCCAATGTAGAACAACTCCGCAGATTTCTCGGAATGGTGAACTACCTGGCACGATATGTTCCCCACCTGACTGACTTAGTTCACCCGCTCTCCAACCTTCTGAGAAACGACGTCCTATGGCAATGGTCTCCTGCTCAAGACAACGCCTTCAAGAAAACAAAGCAAGCAATCACTTCAGCACCAACTCTGCACTACTACGATCCCTCCAAAGAACTGACTCTGGAGAACGACGCCAGTGACTATGGCATGGGATCTGCACTGCTCCAAGATGGCAAACCTGTCGCTTTCGCAAGTCGCTCTCTGTCTCCTAGCGAGAGGAACTATGCACAGCTGGAAAAGGAAATGCTCGCTGTTGTTTTTGGCTTGGAAAAGTTCCACCACTACACCTACGGGAGAAATCTCACTGTCGTCACTGACCACAAACCTCTCGTTGCCATCGCCAGGAAACCGCTCTCAAAAGCACCCAAGCGCCTACAGTCTCTCTTGCTCCGTACACAAGTGTACAACTTCGACCTTGTCTACCGACCTGGCAAGGAGCTCCACCTTTCGGACGCCCTGTCCCGTGCCCCACTCCCTGACACTGTCACAGAAGAAAGAGTCACGGTGAACAATTTGCAGCACAGTCCTGTCAACGCTGACCGCCTCTCTCAGATACGCTCAGCAACAGAAACCGACAAGACTCTCTCCTGCCTAGCAAGCATCATCAGGACCGGCTGGCCTGATGATAGACGAAAGTGCCCTCCTTCCCTCTTGCCATACTTCAGCTACAGGGATGAACTGACTGTCCAGGATGGAGTCATCCTCCGTGGCGACAGAATAGTCATACCCACATCGCTGCGACACGAGATGAAGCAGAAGGTGCATGCCGGCCATATGGGTATCAATTCCTGCCTGCGACGGGCACGAGACCTCATCTACTGGCCCGGCATGACAACGGACATCCGTCGCTACGTGGAGTCATGTGACACCTGCGCCTCGTCCATGTGTCAACAGAGCCCCGAACCCATCCTGCTCCATGACATACCACCTCGCCCGTGGGAAAAGATAGGCACAGACCTCCTGCAAATGCAAGGCAGACAATATCTCGTCACCAGTGACTATCACACCAATTTCACTGAAGTTGACTTCTTGCCCGACACAACCACCTCGACAGTGGTGACCAAACTGAAACACCACTTTGCCAGATATGGAGTGCCCCAAACTGTCATCAGTGACAGCGGGTCACAATTCACATCTGAAACCTTCAAAAAGTTTGCCAAGGACTGGAACTTCACGCACATCAAATCCAGCCCAGGAAATCACAAGGCTAACGGGGAAGCGGAATCTGCAGTCAAGATCATCAAGCGCCTTTTTGAGAAGTGCAGAGTATCTCATGAAGACCCATACCTCGGACTGCTCAACCTACGCAACACCCCAACCGAAGGCCTCGAAAACAGTCCTGCACAGCGAATGTTCGGTCGACGAACAAATTCACATCTACCCTGCATCCCATCCAAGCTCAAACAAACACCCCAAGATGGTAACAAATCGGCAAGACTCAAAACAACAAAACGACAGAGCATCGCAGACCACATCAACAATAGCAGACGAGAGCTGCCAGCACTGCACATCGGCGACGCTGTGAGAATGCAGCCCCTTGACAACCAGTCCTCGCACTGGAAGGCTGCCACTGTCACAAATCAACTGGGGAAAAGGACATATGAAGTGACCACAGAAGGAGGAAGAAAATACACAAGAAACCGATTTCACCTTCGGCTCCGCAAACATGGCACCACCCAAAGCAAGCCTTCATACTTTACATTCAGCTCAGATGTCCCCAGCAAACAACCTGCTGATACCCAGTCACCTCGAGCGCTTACTCCTGTAACTGGAAACCAGGAAGCCCCTAGAGACAAAGCTAGCCCGTCCCATGAACACGCTCCCCAGATGACACAACGACCTGATGCACCCCATCCACCTGCCACTGCCCCAGCAAGGAAGAGAAGCAGTCGCATACCCATTTTTCAAACTCCAGTGAGACTACGGTCTGGGCGACTGACCAAACCCACTGCACGCTTTGACCTCTGACCTCATTCCTGCCGTTTGCCTGAGAGACCTCACACTCAAGCAACAACTCCATCTTCTGCTACTGTGAGCCCAGGCTCAGAAGCAGCATTCCGCCCAGGTCCAACTACCGACCATGCCGTCCGACAACATGAACTGTTCTGAGTGTTCAAAATTTATGCAATCATCATAGTGGCAATTTCGACCAAAGACTCTAGTCTTCATATTGCATCCATGCGTAGGAAATTAATAATCAAGTGGCCATTATCTTGAAGGGGAGGATGTTAAGTGTAGCTAGTAAGCAAAGAAGAGTTATCTCCCTCCGCCCATTCAGCTCCTCATGTCTCCCCTGCGCGTCATACTTTCCGGTTACGTCATGTAATCAGTTGAATAAAGCAGGTACACTAAACGGACGTTTCGCCATCTCTCTCTCCTTGATTCCGCATCACCACAGACGCGTAAGGAACGAAACAGAAATGAAGAATTAGGTACGTGTAGACTGTAGGTCTGGTTGGACGACGGCGTTGTGTTTTTTCGACCGCACCACAACTGCCTCACGGCGAAAGGCGTACACTGTGTGATGATCCTCATCTGTGAGTCCAGTGAAGCATGTCTAGGGAATGAATAGAGAGAGAGACGATTATTCTCCTGATGCTCTCCATCTGTGAGTTTCATCCAAGCGAACCGGGGAAGTGAATAGAGAATGAAACCCTTGTTAGCTAGTCCCAGCTGAACAAGGCCCCCCTGTGAGTTCGGCGCACTGGGGTGAAGAAGGTGGTCATTGTGTCTAGAGCCACACCCGCACAGGTGTGGGTCAGTGTGACCTGCTGAACAGCAGGGAAGCATCTTGTGGGCGACGCTAGCTCGTTAGTTAATTATGGGGAATTTCGAGACCAAGTCGGTCTGAATCGCCGTTGTGTCCCACAAGTGTGGGTGGAGTCAACGCCAGCTTCCCTGGCCTGTCACGGACATGATTGGCTCGCTCACTCAGCAGTGGATTTCATGAAAAGGAAACGATGACCATCATTTCCTCACTTCGGACTAACAACGCGGAGCAGAGCACAAGGCTCGCCCCCGAAGTCCCTGCTGAAGACAGAGTTATTCCTTCCAACTCGTCTCAGAGGTGCCTACCCATCAACACTGTCGTCGCCCCAACGCCGTCGTCGCCTGACCCCTCAACGCCGTTGTCGCCGTGACCCCCTCAACGCTACTGCCTGACCATCAACGCTGTCCACCCACGCGGTTGTCGCCGTCAACCCTCCACGCTTATCGCCTCGGTGCCGCAGCGCCGCTCATCAACGCCGTCGTCGTCACCCCCTTCAGCGGTAACGGTGAATCTACCTTCCCCTGGAAAATTCTGGACTCGAGAGTCAGTAACTTGTGTTGTAAGAACATTGTTCATCGACGAACATTCAGAGAACGTTTCCCCCAGACTCATGAGATAAGTTGTAGCATTCATTAATTAAGGCTGGTCTAGTACTAACCTCTCTTCTTGTGCATGCCTAATCTTTGCAGGAATACATTATATTTGTCATTACTTGATTAAATTATTATTAATTGATTCCTCCTGACCTTTTTCTTCTGGTTTTGAGAGAAAGAGACAGCGCGAGTGAAAGCAGTGACTGTTATGTGTGCAAGTCAGGCCTCATCCCATCAGAAATAAATTACCATACCCCTAGACTCAGAGGCGCTTGTAACATATGTGGAGGCCTCGTCCGAGATATGATCCTTTCAAATTGATTGATCCTTCGAATTGATATTAACCTTTGAATTGATGATACAATCCTTTGATGTGATTAAGCTAGTGAATGACTTTTTCTAAATAGAAACGGAGTTAGAGCCAAGAAGTAATATCACTGCTTTATTAGCGCTGTGTTGTTATTCCGTGCAAAAGATTGATAGACCTTTGAAATAGATCTTGTCTAAGACTTATCAGGGAAATCTTGAACGTGTGAAGAGTGAGAGCATCTGTCCTCCGATCTTTTGTTCAATTTCAGGTACTTGGTATATGTGGCTGTGATTTGACCTGTTGTATTGCTTGTTGCACTCGAATTGCATTTGCGCGTTTCACTTTCGGCGCGGTAGGGAAAATCAAAATGAAGCAAGTTTGCCATGATTTAATTGAGACAAAGGACGTCACTCTGCTAGCGCATGCCACTAAGCGGGATCTCCATGACATTGCTACTCATTGACTCACATGCGAAGCAAAAGTGAGTCTATGTACTGAGCCGTGTCGTCCGTCCGTCCGTCCGGGCGTCCGTCCGTCCGGGCGTCCGTAAAAAACTTAAACGTTGGATTTTTCTCGGAGACTATTAAGTCTATCAACACCAAATGTGGCATGATGGTGTATGATGACAAGGCCTCAAAAAACATACATAGTGACTTGACCTTGCTTCAAGGTCAAGGTCACAGGAGCCATAAATGTGGTCTCAAAAACAGTCATTTTTCACATTTTCCCAATTTTCTCCCACGTTATTGAGAATGGCGACCTTAGCTTGCTTATATAGGTCAAAGCAAGCCCTATCTTTTGATACCAGTTTGGTTGACCTTGCTTCAAGGTCAAGGTCACAGGAGCTCTTCAAAGTTGGATTGTATACATATTTTGAAGTGACCTTGACCCTGAACTATGGAAGATAACTGTTTCAAACTTAATAATTATGTGGGGCACATGTTATACTTTCATCATGAGACACATTTGTTCACATATCATCAAGGTCAAGGTCACTTTGACCCTTATGAAATGTGACCAAAATGGGGTAGTGAACCACTAAAAGTGACCATATCTCATGGTAGAAAGTGCCAATAAGCACCATTGTGCTTCCTATGTCTTGAATTAACAGCTTTGTGTTGCATGACCTTGGATGACCTTGACCTTGGGTCAAGGTCACATGTATTTTGGTAGGAAAAATGTGTAAAGCATTTCTTTGTGTATGATGTCATTGGTAGGTTTAGTTGTTTGACCTTGACCTTGAAGGTCACCTGAAGGTCAAGGTCATATAAAGGTCAAGGTCAAGCATGTGAGTCGTATGGGCTTTGCCCTTCTTGTTTTAACGTTTCAATTGGGGAGAAGGGAAACGTAGCCCAGTTGAAAGAGAAGCTGATTAATGCCCTCAGGCAAAGCAATTTGTTGGGAGTAGTAGGAGAGGAGACAGTGGATACACCAAGGGACGTTAGGGTCGAGTCCTTGCCAGGTTCCGTAGAGACAGAGGTCAGCAGTGTCAGGAGTGAGAGAGCACTCGAGCTAGAGCTCGAGCTCAGGAAATTGGATTTGGAGGAGAAGAGAGCAGAGCGAGAGCGGGAGCGGGAGGAGAAGAAAGCAGAGCGGGAGGAGAGGAAAGCAGAGCGGGAGCGGGAGTCGGAGGAGAAGAGACTAGAAGCAGAGCGGGAGCGGGAAAAGCTCAGGGTTCAAGTCGAGCTCGCCAAGAAAGAGCTTGAGAGGGAAAAGTTAGAACGGGGAGTTCCGCCAGAAGTTGTGGAAAGGGCTAGACCGCGTTCACCACACCGCGTGAAGGTACCCTGCTTTGATGAGAAAGCAGTGGATACTTTCTTTTCGCATTTTGAAGCGTTAGCTGAAGGTGGAAGGGTCGACAAGAGAGAATGGGCAGGGCTGGTACACCCGGTGCTGACGGGAAAGGCCAGAGAGGTGTTCCTATCGATGTCCTCAGCGGATCGATTAGAATATGACACCCTGAAGAGGGAGATTTTGGAAGGGTACAATCATGTACCTGAGCACTACCGGAAGAAACTCAGAAGTAGAAGAAAGAGGGAGAGCGAGACCTACAAAGAGTACGCGCGGGACCTCAGGACATTCTTCGACAGGTGGTGCCAGTCCATAAAAGTAGGTGAAGACTTCGGGAAACTCCGTGAGGCTATGCTGCTGGAAGCATACGCTGATGGGCTGCCAGAGAGCCTCAGGTTGTACCTGAGCGAGAAAGGAGTCGTGACACTCCATGAAGCGGCAGAGAGCAGTGACACCTACGCTGCTACTCATGCCTCAGTGACGGCAAAAAAAATGGCCGATCACTAGACCAACCGAGCTTAGAGAGCCGGAGGAACCAGGGAATTTCCAATTCCCTGAGAAAGGAAGAGGAACCTTACGGTAAGGGAGGTCAGATAGCTTCCAACCAATCGGGTTGGAACTTCACCGGAAACTGTCGCACCTGTGGGAAGCGGGGGCACAAAGCAGATGACTGCTGGAAGAGGCCCACTGCAAGCGTAAATTTTGTGGCACGGGGTTGGACGAGGGGATCTAACCACTGTGGAGTACAGGGGAAGCAGACAGAAGGTTCGGTGGAGGACCGCGGTGGAAAATTCCGCGTGGTGAGAGCGAGTGAGTTTGGAGCCTTCATGAGTGAAGGCGAAGTTGCTCTAGAGAGTGGAGAAAGCAGGAAGGTGAAAATCCTGCGAGACACTGGGGCATCCGTGACACTCGTTAGGGAAGGGATCCTGCCCTTCAATGGGAAAACGTCCATGGGACGAAAGGTTTTCGTCAGAAGTGTCGGGGCAGCACGGGAGTTGCCTGTGAAAGTGCACCGCCTGACAATAACAAGTCACGTAGTCAATGGACTCGTGGAGGTAGGGGTGTTGCCGAAATCGCATCCCTTGCCTGAAGGAGTCGATGTGCTCCTTGGCAACGATCTAGCGGGAGTCGCCATCACAACAAGAGTTGTGGACCAAAAGCGACTCAAGTCGGAAATCTCCAAGAGGATGGAGGTCTCAGAAAGCCTCCCAGAGTACACGGTCACCCAATCACGAGATAGATTCGGTAGACAGGCAAGGGAGTATGGGAAAAAGTTCCGACCAAGTAAGAATTTCAGAGAGCGGATGAAAGTGATGCAAGAGTGGGCGAGAGAGCATTCACAACCGGCGCGAGAATGCATGAAGGGTTCGAAAGGGTCTGAAAGGAAGTTTGTGACAGGGCACAATACCAAGGAAAATTTCGGTGATCACTCTTTCGAGCCAGGTGTTCCGCCATGCCTCTCCCGTTGCGAGGTGGTTCAGCACTTGACGTCACTCATCAGTCGTCTCAAGGGGAAGGAAATAGCAAGACTTGGGGCTATTTTCCCGGACATTGCATGTGCGCTCACCCATCTCGTTGACCACTAAGTGAGCGCAAGCTATTGCAAATTGTCTGCCGCATTTGTGGGAAGACTAGGGTTCATAAGGTATACCTGCTTAAGTGTAACACAATTTAATATAACTGAGAATTAAATGTGCCTATGGCATAATTGCAAATACCTTAGTGACATATGTGATTGCAGACTGCTTGTCTCGGTTGTGGGTAGAGTAAACCAAGATTGGGAAAGGAAAAGTTGATTCCTGTCGGGTTGGAACTTGTACATGGCAATTTTATTTCAGTTTGGAGATGCACTGGAAGGACCGGGTCAAGTCACTGACCACTGCATGCTCACCTTTTAGATGATGTTGTGATTGCTTATGATACAAAGTTGCCACTTGTTTTTGTCTGTCCTATCCCTAACAGTTAAATGGCCAGCCTATTATAGAAACCCAGCCATTAGATAGAGATGCGTATTTGATTCCTAGGATTCATTCCCTATGAGACTCAAAGGTGAAGAAGTGTGCAAAAATTTTAAGCACGTTGAAGTTGTGGTAAAATTTTTGTTTCTAAGGGGGGAGGTGTGATGATCCTCATCTGTGAGTCCAGTGAAGCATGTCTAGGGAATGAATAGAGAGAGAGACGATTATTCTCCTGATGCTCTCCATCTGTGAGTTTCATCCAAGCGAACCGGGGAAGTGAATAGAGAATGAAACCCTTGTTAGCTAGTCCCAGCTGAACAAGGCCCCCCTGTGAGTTCGGCGCACTGGGGTGAAGAAGGTGGTCATTGTGTCTAGAGCCACACCCGCACAGGTGTGGGTCAGTGTGACCTGCTGAACAGCAGGGAAGCATCTTGTGGGCGACGCTAGCTCGTTAGTTAATTATGGGGAATTTCGAGACCAAGTCGGTCTGAATCGCCGTTGTGTCCCACAAGTGTGGGTGGAGTCAACGCCAGCTTCCCTGGCCTGTCACGGACATGATTGGCTCGCTCACTCAGCAGTGGATTTCATGAAAAGGAAACGATGACCATCATTTCCTCACTTCGGACTAACAACGCGGAGCAGAGCACAAGGCTCGCCCCCGAAGTCCCTGCTGAAGACAGAGTTATTCCTTCCAACTCGTCTCAGAGGTGCCTACCCATCAACACTGTCGTCGCCCCAACGCCGTCGTCGCCTGACCCCTCAACGCCGTTGTCGCCGTGACCCCCTCAACGCTACTGCCTGACCATCAACGCTGTCCACCCACGCGGTTGTCGCCGTCAACCCTCCACGCTTATCGCCTCGGTGCCGCAGCGCCGCTCATCAACGCCGTCGTCGTCACCCCCTTCAGCGGTAACGGTGAATCTACCTTCCCCTGGAAAATTCTGGACTCGAGAGTCAGTAACTTGTGTTGTAAGAACATTGTTCATCGACGAACATTCAGAGAACGTTTCCCCCAGACTCATGAGATAAGTTGTAGCATTCATAAATTAAGGCTGGTCTAGTACTAACCTCTCTTCTTGTGTATGCCTAATCTTTGCAGGAATACATTATATTTGTCATTACTTGATTAAATTATTATTAATTGATTCCTCCTGACCTTTTTGACTCACATGCGAAGCAAAAGTGAGGCTATGTACTCACCCGTGTCGTCCGTCCGGGCGTCCGGGCGTCCGGGCGTCCGGGCGTCCGGGCGTCCGTGAAAAACTTTAACGTTGGATTTTTCTCGGAGACTATTAAGTCTATCAACACCCAATTTGGCATGATGGTGTATGATGACAAGGCCTCAAAAAACATACATAGTGACTTGATCTTGCTTCAAGGTCAAGGTCGCAGGGGCCATAAATGTTGTCTAAAAAACAGTCAATTTTCACATTTTCTCAATTTTCTCTGAAGTTTTTGAGATTGGATACCTGACCTATATATGGTATATAGGGCACAGTAAGCCCTATCTTTTGATACCAGTTTGGTTGACCTTGCTTCAAGGTCAAGGTCACAGGAGCTCTTCAAAGTTGGATTGTATACATATTTTGAAGTGACCTTGACCCTGAACTATGGAAGATAACTGTTTCAAACTTAATAATTATGTGGGGCACATGTTATACTTTCATCATGAGACACATTTGGTCACATATCATCAAGGTCAAGGTCACTTTGACCCTTATGAAATGTGACCAAAATGGGGTAGTGAACCACTAAAATGACCATATCTCATGGTAGAAAGTGCCAATAAGCACCATTGTGCTTCCTATGTCTTGAATTAACAGCTTTGTGTTGCATGACCTTGGATGACATTGACCTTGTGTCAAGGTCACATGTATTTTGATAGGAAAAATGTGTAAAGCATTTCTTAGTGTATGATGTCATTGGTAGGTTTAGTTGTTTGACCTTGACCTTGAAGGTCACCTGAAGGTCAAGGTCATATAAAGGTCAAGGTCAAGCATGTGAGTCGTATGGGCTTTGCCCTTCTTGTTCTTCTGGTTTTGAGAGAAAGAGACAGCGCGAGTGAAAGCAGTGACTGTTATGTGTGCAAGTCAGGCCTCATCCCATCAGAAATAAATTACCATACCCCTAGACTCAGAGGCGCTTGTAACAACTGTCATAGAGACCACTTCATCAAGTTTTCATATGGGCATCGATGTCAGAGAAAATGTTATTGCTTGTGAGCTTGACCTGGGAATGTGGAACTATTTGCGTAAAGCTGTGCATGTTCCTGGTGAACAGACGCAGTTAAATTGAATGACGTCACGCTGGATAAATGATTGTAGTCTGCTTTAGCTGTTTAGCGCCAGCTCGCAACATGGCCATTGAGGAGCGTGTTGGAAAGGACCTTGTTCAGTACAGGCCTTCACTGTTCATCCGCAGACGATGTCGTATTGCATGGAGCCAACAGTCATACATTTTCCACGCCAGCCTTTTGTTCATTGAGTAGACTGTTCGTCGTCTACGAAGTGTTGATATATGTAACTACACAAGATTGTGATTAGTACAGTGAGAAGTGATGATCTGAGATATCAGTCTCTTCAGAATAATCATGTTCACGTGATTTAAACTGAAAGCCCTTCCTCGGCACTTTATTATCGAAGTTCTCGCAGATTTCTGCTATGTACAGCGGTGTCCTGTGTGTACTACTCGGTAGACTGATTAGTGATATTGTTGCTCTCGTATGTGATCAGTGATGACGTTTGCAAACTTTTTTGAACTTTTGCCTTTGCAATTTATTTCATTTGTCGAGAATTCCCTCACATTAAAGGTTAATTGCACGACAGTATGCAATCACTGTCCTCACAGGTACCCGGTTTTAGTCCCTGGTGGGCCCAAGTAGAAGCAATTAGTTGTCAGACCTTCATCATGGCAATGCTACCGCCCTAATGAGATTCAGTGATGACTAAACTTTGCAGACAAGGGCTGTTCTTGTGTTTCAATGAAAAGGTTTGATATTTGATTTTTGGGGTAGTATTTTACTAAATTCAGTTGCACTCTCAATTTTCAAGCACATGACTATTCATTAAGATTTAAAAAATTAAAAAGAAAAAAGAAAAAGCATTACTTTATAACTGGAACAACTATACATGATGACAAAAATTATGTCTATAGTATAAAGATTACAATATACAACATGGATACTGGGAAGATCTCATGGACATCACAACACAGCAGAAACTCAGACTATCACGCAAGATCTAACCTACAATCTCTTGGTAAAAGAGAATTGAAGTCCCCTAGTCTAGATCAATGCTATTATGCCTGAACTATTGCTTTAAACTTACCGAACAAATCTTGAAAGTACGATTGGTGAACACAGAAGGTATGTTGTCGCCGCTCTTTGGTCCTTGTTTGTGTACGAAATGCTCGGAACACACAAGGGGGAAGTTCACGGTTTTGTAGTCTTGCCTAGCCAGCCGTAAACGTTGCTCCCATGCTGACCTGAGTATTTTGTTAGTTGGTAGTTTGTGTAGTTTTACAATCCTCCCATCAACTACCTTCCCAGAGTAATTTGAACAGCATACACAGTAAGCTTTTCCTCCACCACAGATCTTTTTACTGCGCGTCGAAATGATGGACGCAAACCGGAACCTTTCCTGGCTGTTTACGTATGCTCAAAGATTATAGGTTACACAAAGATAGTTCATTAGCTCATTGTTGTGAGGATCGAGACACGTTGCGCCCCAAGCGGGAATGAATATGGGTGAATCAAGGGAAGTAATCACACCGCTTAGAGACATGTAAAAACTGCTTTTTTGTCGACGCGTTTCTGATGCGTTCCGATCATGTTTGTGAATAAATTTACGGTGTAATGTGTAATAAAATGATTTGCTGCAATAATGGGGGTGTTTTGGCTTTGTTTTTTGTAGCAGGCGTTGTGAAATCGAAATATTTGGTTCATCGAAATGGATGGTTCTGCGCATGTCCGTGAGCCTATAGTCCGTTTCAACATTGCTCTGTCAGTGGAGACGCTACTGACTTCGCACGCCCGGGGAGTTATGCTAAGATCCGGCCGCGTTAATGTATCCGAGCAAGACGTTTGTCACAAAACGCAGATATATTAATGTATGTATGGTATGAAAGAGAGAGAGAGAGAGAGAGAGAGAGAGAGAGAGAGAGAGAGAGAGAGAGAGAGAGAGAACCACCCCACCCGTTGTTGTACACGTGAGAGGTTGCGGGTGCGAACCTTACTTCCCCCCCCCCCCCCCCCCCCCCCCTCTTTTCTCGAGAGGTTGCGGGTTCGAACCCGATCTTTTTGTTGTTGTTGGGTTTTTTAATATGCCAACACCTGGAGTTTCAGCGCCAGCGGTTTTTATCTGCTGCCACTCATTCGAGCGTTACATGAAACATTATATCACACTAGCTCAATCGTCTGCTGGCGTAGTGACTACGGTTCGATTGCGTTCGTCTGCTAGCCACCTAGGTACACACGGTGAGGTTTGTTTACTTATTTTCTGTGGGTTTTTGTGCAGAAAGTATACGTTAAAACAGTCTAATATGACTATTTTCGAATAGTTTTTAATCTAATTAATATTTTTGCATGCTTTAACGCGGCCGGATCTTTGGCATTACTCCCCGGGCGTGCGAAGTCAGTAGCGTCTCCACTGACAGAGCAATGTTGAAACGGACTATAGGCTCACGCGCATGCGCAGAACCATCCATTTCGATGAACCAAATATTTCGATTTCACAACGCCTTCTACAAAAAACAAAGCCAAAACACCCCTGTATTGCAGCAAATCATTTTATTACACATTACACCGTAAATGTATTCACAAACATGATCGGAACGCATCAAATACGCGTCGACAAACAAGCAGTTTTTACATGTCTCTAAGCGATGTGATTACTTCCCTTGATTCACCCATGTTCATTCCCGCTTGGTGCGCTGCGTTTCCGAGCGTCTTGTAAGTTTTTATAGCAAAAGCTCGGCATAAGCTATCTTTGTGTAACCTATAATCTTTGGTATGCTAGCGCAAGGACGGATAACTCTCACTCCCCCGTATTTCGAAACAGTGAAAACGCCTGGATTTTAATGCACTTTAGTCAGCCAATCACGAACCTTGAAAATAGACGCCGCCACGTGACCCAGATTCTCGCACTCAGCTGCGCAAAGTTTGTGCTCCGCGTGATTCGGGTGTAATACTGCCAATAAACGTCGTTTACCTTAAGATTACACCCGAATCACGCGGACCGTTAAGGTGCATGGAGTACAGTACCGCCGAGCAAGACGTTTGTCACAAAACGCAGATACATTAACGCGGCCGGATCTTAGCATAACTCCCCGGGCGTGCGAAGTCAGTCAGGCGGAGTGGCGGCTGCGGTCAAAGGTCACAACAACCACTAACACCGACCATTTCAGCCTTGTTCATGAAGCGCTAGAATCCAGGCGCTCGTGATTGGCCAAAGATTATAGGTTACACAAAGATAGCTCATGCCGAGCTTTTGCTCTTCAAAGTTACAAGACGCTCAAAATGCAGCGCCCCAAGCGGTTGCAACTATTGGTGAATCAAGGGAAGTAATCACAACGCTTAGAGACATGTAAAAGTGCTTGTTTGTCGACGCGTTTCTGATTGCGTTCCGATCATGTTTATGAATACATTTACAGTGTAATGTGTAATAAAATGATTTGCTGCAATAATGGGGGTGTTTTGGCTTTGTTTTTTTTTTGTAGCAGACGTTGTGAAATCGAAAGATTTGGTTCATGGAAATGTGAGCCTATAGTCCGTTTCAACATTGCTCTGTCAGTGGAGACAAAGATTATTCGTCTGCTAGTCATCTAGATACATACGACCGGTGAGGTTTGTTTACTTATCTTCTGTGGGTTTTGTGCAGAAAGTATACGTTAAAACAGTCTAATATGACTATTTTCGATTAGTTTTTAATCTAATTAATATTTTTGCATGTTTTAACGCGGCCGGATCTTTGGCATTACTCCCCGGGCGTGCGAAGTCAGTAGCGTCCACTGACAGAGCAATGTTTAAACGGACTATAGGCTCACGCGCATGCGCACAAGCATCCATTTAGATGAGCCAAATCTTTCGATTTCACAACGTCTGCTACAAAAAACTAAGCCAAAACACCACCATTATTGCAGCAAATCATTTTATTACACATTACACCCTAAATTTATTCACAAACATGATCGGAACGCAATCAGAAACGCGTCGACAAACAAGCACGTTTACATGTCTCTAAGCGTTGTGATTACTTCCCTTGATTCACCAATAGTTGCAACCGCTTGGTGCGCAACGTGTCTCGATCCTCACTACAAGCTCGGCATGAGCTATCTTTGTGTAACCTATAATCTTTGGATTGGCTGACTAAAGTGCGTTAGAATCCAGGCGTTGTCGTGGTGGGGTGCTATTCCTTATTAGCATCTGTAGCGGCCAAAATAGTTTCCCGGCCAAAACAGTTTCCGGAAGTCATCGCAGAGTTATCTGCTCGGCTCTCTCTTTATGCGATTTTCCGCTCCTGCACCTGTTCTTCGCATGGAATATATCCCGACAAACGACGCATTAGTTGCTTTACGAGTTTTTGTGTTTTTGGTGCATTTATGTAGTTTAATGCATAATGTAGCGTTCAAAAAAGTATTTCCCCGTGCAAAGCCGTCTCCCCTGCCGGAAATAATATGGGAGTCACCTCCCTGTAGTCTATTTTTAGTATGGTTTTATAAAACGCGAACGTTGACTGACTTCGCACGCCCGGGGAGTTATGCTAAGATCCGGCCGCGTTAATATATCTGCGTTTTGTGACAAACGTCTTGCTCGGCGGTACTGTACTCCGTGCACCTTAATGGTCCGCGTGATTCGGGTATAATCTTAAGCTAAACGACGTTCCGAATGTTTCCGACTTCGACCATTAAAATTTTTTCAGCAGCGCCGTCTCTTTTTAGAGTGGAATTCTCAACTCGACCCTTGCAGATAACTCTGCGATGACTTCCGGAAACTGTTTTGGCCATAAATGTGATTCTAGGCCTTTGCATAATTGGGATACATGTGATAAAGTGAACAAGGGTGATACGCCAACTGCAGTTTAGTTTACAATTAATGTTTGGAAAAAAATCATTAAAATGACACCATTTATGATTGCATTCTATTTTTCAACTTGCAGTACATTCTACCATTGTTTCAATTTGCATGCATCTTTTACCAGTCTTTAGTTACAGTGACACGATAATTGTTAATATTTTGTATGCGGATTAGTTGCTTGCAGCGCGAGTTTCTCGCGAGATTTCCCGTATTTCTCACGTCACTTGACACGATGGCTTCGACAGTTCCAGGAGTCATTGAATTTTCTTCATGGGAAGATTCTTATCAAGCTGTTCATTTTTCTTACTGTGTTGCCAAAAAACAATTTAAACCACCCCCCCCCCCCCCTCTCTCTCTCCCTCCCAAATTGTTCACACAGAGAAAAAAAAGGCAGGGGCGGATCAGTTCACTTTTGGGGGGGTGTTTCCAAACTTTTTTTAGCAACCGGGGAGGGGGGGGGGGGGGGGGGAGAGGCTATGTACACACAAATCGCTAAACCGAAACCACACAGCGGGGGTGGGGGTGGAGTGGGGGTGGGGAGAGTATGTACGAGCAAAGCGCTAAACCGACACCACAAAGCGCGGGGGGGGGGGGGGGGGGGGGGGGGGGGAAGGCTGCAAAACGGTCCAATCTGGCGCATTCTAATGATGATCATTGCCAGTTTCAGGTAGCAGATTTTGTTACTGAATTTTTTTAAAACTTTTATATATATTTTTTTCTTCTCTTGGGCGGGGTGTGTGTGTGTTTGTGTGTGTGTGTGTGTGTGTGTGTGTTTCCGGAAACCCCGGAACCCCTCCCACCCACCCACCCCCCTCGTCCGCCCCTGAAAGGAGACAGTTGGATCACGTTTAACATTCTCCAGGTAACATTAATATTCAAGAAAAAGCTCGTTCAAATATTTATCAACAGATAGATCGTCAATCGCTAGAGCTGGGTAGCCTTCAAAATGCATTCAACAAAAAGCAAGATTTTGCGCAATGACCAAATGTAGCGCTACAACACGTGCGGCAGGTCTGTTTTTAACGTGTGACGCAATAACTTCAAGGCGCCTGAGCAACTTCTCCTTGGACAGAGCGCTGCGCTGCGAGCAACGCTATTGTGTGGCATATTCTAGTTATCACCAGTGCCAATGCTGCATTACTCAGACTATCTTGCATCCCTAATAGTGTTTAAAAGTAAAACATAATCGTGATGAATTAATGCGACTTCATCCCTCCTTGCAAGGTGTCTAGGATGGAAACATTCTTTGTTTCACGCATGTGTTCACAAGTCTCCCATACATCTCACAGAATTCTACGGAAGTATTGATTCCACGAAGTGTGTCGTATTCCGGAGAAACATTATATATAGTGTGAGGGTGGATGCAATAATGATGCCGAAACTTAATGCCCAACCACAATCTTGTGCCTTTATGGATATGCCAAGAAACGTGAAAAAGGCGAAAGGAGCAAGTCATGCATGAAGGCCTACTTCACCGTAGTAGCAGCCTTAGCTATCCAATCAGGACGTAGTAGCAGCCTTAGCTATCCAATCAGGACGTAGTAGCAGCCTTATCTATCCAATCAGGACGTAGTAGCAGCCTTAGCGTAGTAGCAGCCTTAGCTATCCAATCAGGACGTAGTAGCAGCCTTAGCTATCCAATCAGGACGTAGTAGCAGCCTTAGCTATCCAATCAGGACGTAGTAGCAGCCTTATCTATCCAATAAGGACGTAGTAGCAGCCTTATCTATCCAATCAGGACGTAGTAACAGCCTTATCTATTCAATCAGGACGTAGTAGCAGCCTTATCTATCCAATCAGGACGTAGTAGCAGCCTTAGCTATCCAATCAGGACGTAGTAACAGCCTTATCTATTCAATCAGGACGTAGTAACA
>JAWQFJ010010129.1:117500-140485 GCA_034096865.1 Theodoxus fluviatilis | reverse complement strand
CGATTCCGGCAGGATTGCAAAGAGCTGCAAAGTGAACTGGCCACGCTCAGTTTTCGTGGAGCTGAATGAGCTGTGTGTTCGGCTGAAAATGAACCTAGAGTTCGACCGCGATAGCGATCTCTTTGGGGTGGTGATGCCATTGTCAGACGACGACGAGATCACTCTTCGCTTCACCAACTCCAAGTGCCTGTTCTCAGCAATGAAGAAGAACGACATAGAAAAATCATTACAGCACTGGCGCGGCCTGGAGCAACAAGGGAGACTACTCCGCGACGCCGTGCCCGTCGCCGACATGACTTGCTCCAACGGACACCTGACAAATAGCGCTATCACCGATCAACTGACTCGATTTGTGGTGAAGGGTCGGCTCCAACTGCTGGAAACTAGTGCTGTCAACAACAGGTACTATCCAGAAACATACCCGCGCGAGTGTTCCTTGTGTGGATTTAGTACAGACACAAATTCTCACGCACTGAATGGATGTAGGAGACTGCGGGGTCTGTACACAGAGCGACACGATCGTTGTGTGGAGCTCGTACTGCAGGAACTCACCAAGTCGGTGCTGACGGAATATTGTGAAGTGTTCCACAATCAGCCAGTGGCCTTGCACGGAGAAGCCATAGACACTTGCAAACCAGACCTATGCGTATTAGACCATAGTCAATCAGCCGCTTTCATTGTTGAAGTGTCCAATCCTTTTGATGTATTTCTGGACGCATGTTATAGACATAAGTTTAACAAATACATGCCACTACACTTCAGGCTTTGTGAAGCGGGTTTTTCCACCAAGATCGTTGTCCTGGTGATAGGTTCTCTTGGAACCGTGCACCGACACGTAGTCCCAGGCCTGACACTACTAGGCTTACCCAAGAGAGTGAGCAAAGGCCTTGCAAAATACCTCAGCATCTCGGTGATGATTGGATCAAGAAGAGTCTGGGCTAGACGAGGTCACATAATGACGCGAACTGTAAGTCCTTGACTTTCACCTGACCAGCTCACACCCATGATGACCCTCAGCTTGATATAATATTATTAAAAGAGGTTTTCGACCAGGTATACAAGCTGCGTGCTAATCTACCTATGCCATGTAGTAAATGCATATACAGAAGAGAGAGAGAGGGGAGAGAGAGAGAGAGAGAGAGAGAGAGAGAGAGAGAGAGAGAGAAAGAGAGAGAGAGAGAGAATCCCACAGGGTGGCAGAGACAAGCTGACGGACAGAGCTGGACAGACAGATGGACAGACATATGGGTGGATGGAGGGACGGACAGACAATGACGGAGAGACTATGAGTGGTACAGAAAGAAGTACAGAGAAACAGAGAAATACAGAGAGAGTGGAAGAGAATTTAAGAGATATAGTTACATATAGAGAGGGCCAAATGCAATCATACATGGCGAATGTTGTATAATAGAATAACGTCATAAAGCTCCAACATGCTCAGTTATCCATGAGGCCATCAAAGTGGAAGGTGGTAACGCTTGCATTCCTTTGATATTGCTCTTGATGAATGTAATCAATTTCCTGCAATAAAGTGTTTTGATATGTATGTATGTATGTATGTATGTATGTATGTATGTATGTATGTATGTATGTATGTATGTATGTATGTATGTATGTATGTATGTATGTATGTATGTATGTATGTATGTATGTATGTATGTATGTATGTATGTATGTATGTATGTATGTATGTATGTATGTATGTATGTATGTATGTATGTATGTATGTATGCATGCACGCATGTATGCATGTATGTATGTATGTACGTGTGTATGTATTCGCGCATCTACGCGTATTTGTGTGTGAATGTTTGTGTGTGTGTATGTATGTGAGCGTGCGTGCATACCTGCGCGCCTGCGGACGTGTGTGCGCGCGCGCGCGCGCGCGCGTGTGTGTGTGTGTGCGTCTTTTGTACGTAAGCATGCAAGCGTCTACAAGAAATCGCATTAGGCTATGCGAACAGATCTGCTTTTCCTATTCTTTTATCGGAGGGACGCGTGTGTTTGGATACGTGCGTGCACGCTCGTAGGTCTTCGTCTGCGTGGCAGATGACTGCACAACCAGACCTGTGCATGAAGGACATTTCAGTGGAAAAACCTTTTGACACAGACAATTCCACTTTCTCGGCCTCATAGATCTTGATCCAGTGACAAGAATGGTCGTTATTTAAGTGTGCCTGTTGAAGAAAGGAAGAATTAGAGAGAGCCGTCCTCTTCGTCAACAGATGACATCAGATACAGCTGTCAAACTCTCGGCCTATGTCATTCGTCTCTGCGACGAAGCAGCGGCCCATAGTTGGGGGGAGATAACTAGGCTCTCATTAGAGGACAGCAGGGGAAAGGTCCCAGCGTAAATGCCTTCTGGGCGAAAAATGACTTCTCTAAATAACAAGGAAGCCAGGAACCCCGAGGTGGGCAAGGCACTATGGGACGGAGGAAGGCGACCTTGCTCGGTCCTGCGGGAAGAACACGTCGTCACTCTCCACGCGGAGATGGCTTTAGACGCAGCCATTTTGATTTTGTCCCCGTCATGCACGCAGTTCATGGGTCAGCATCGGTTTCGGAGAAGCGTCCGCTTAGAATTGGGCGTATTTGTTCTCAGTCTGTGCGCACGCGCGCGCGTATTTTTTACTGTGCGTGCGTGCATGTGTATGTGTGTTTAAGTGTGCGCGTGTATGTGTATTTGTGTGTATTTGTGTTCATGTGTATTTGTGTGTGTTTGTGTGCATGTGTGTGTGTCTGTTTGTGTGTATATGTCTGTCTCTGCCTTTGACTCTCTGTTTCTGTCTGTCTGTCTGTCTGTCTGTCTGTCTGTCTGTCTGTCTGTCTCTCTCTCTCTCTCTATCTCTCTGTCTCTCTATCTCTCTCTGTCTCTGTCTGTGTGTGTCTCTCTCTCTGTCTCTCTCTCTGTCTCTCTTTCTCTCTGTCTCAGTCTCTCTCTGCCTCTCTCTGTCTCGCTCTGTCTCTCTCTCTCTGTCTCTGTCCCTCTCTCTGTCTCTCTCTCTGTCTCTGTTTGTCTCTGTCTCTCTCTCTCTGTCTCTCTCTCTGTCTGTCTCTGTCTGTCTGTCTGTCTGTCTGTCTGTCTGTCTGTCTGTCTGTCTGTCTGTCTGTCTGTCTGTCTGTCTGTCTGTCTATCTGTCTATATGTCTATCTGTCTGTCTATCTGTCTGTCTGTCTGTCTGTCTGTCTGCTGCAGTTAGGACTCACGGCAGATGTGGTAGTTGTGGTTGGTAGAGGCCAAACATGGCAGCGAGGTAAACTGAAGCGTCTTTGGCAGAGAACTCTGTTCGAACGTCCGGTCGAAGGTGTGCACTTGGATTGTGTAGTTGCTGTCGAAGTCGAGGTCTTTGAAGACAAAGGCTTGCTCGGATCGATCCTGCAAAACAGCAATCCTTGTTGTTACCAATGTGGAATGCAATAACAGATTCAATGAGTAGATGGAAACGGATTTCAGGAAGAGCCTGAAACAATATATATTTGTAGATGAAATAATTTTGCAGGGACATTGAGCATGAATGAAAGGCGTTAGAATGACGCCAAACGAACGCAAACACGTACGTAGGAGTACATACATGCATGAATGCCAGAAAGTGGGTCAGAGACTAAGATGGGCAGGACGAGAGAAAAATAAACATGTTTAGCGTCTATGTTCCTCTTTGTTTCTCCATCGATACTTTTTTTGGTCAAATAATGGTGACGAATGAGCACAGCCAACATACTTTGCAACACTGTGCAGTGGTTGTAAAGTCAAACACATTTAGTTTTTTTTATATCATTCTGTGACCACTCCATCTGTGATGACCCAGACGTGTAACACGTCTGACGGATCAACATTCATTTTAAGAATCAGAATGTAATGGGGGTGACACATTTTCTAGAAACGAGACGTACGAACTAGTAAGAAAAACGGATGTTGCAAAGGCGAGGCTACCCGTTTTAACCCCACGGTTAACTCTCGGTTGTGAAGTCATGACTGGAGGATACTATGCAGAGTCAAATTTCCAGTGGGCACCATGGTCCCATCTCATTCTTTCCCCTATGAACTTCGAGGGAATCACCGTGAAAGTAGTTACAAGGACACAGTTGCAGAGATTTGATCAAGTAGCCCCCATGGTCAAAATGTCAAAGACAAAGAAGTTTGAGCTTCAAATACGAGTAGCTATACAAACACAATATATAGATCTATCTTTTAAATATTTCGCTACGGAAACCAATTATGTAATCCACCAACTATTTGAGCATCAATACGAAAGTAAGTTCCAAAGCTTCATTTGATGGTTATGTTACTCCCTTCTTTTTACTAGATTCACAGAGGGTGACGTGAAAGAAAATCTAATGCTGGAAAAGTTAATATTTCAGCACATCATACTTTACGAGGCGGATCGGGACCTACAATAATGAAGCACAGCGATACCGGTGAACAGTACTTAGACAATACCACGTCCTAATGGACGACTGTGAACATGACGTTGCGGCAAACGCTGTTACTTGATCTCTGCCCATGTTCTGGTTTTCTGGGTCTGGCCCTGGCTGAGTCACGGGGTCGGAGGGTATAGGAAGATTTAAGGCAGCTTTAAATTAAAGTCGCGTGCTCAGTTCAACGAACCTTTAAATCGGTGTGTATAGAAGGTCAAAACTTCCCAAAGTCAGCACAAGATCTTGTTATATATATTTAATCCATGTGAGCCCCCCCCCCCCCCCCCCTCCCCTCCGTCTTATCTAAGTTTAAGGCGTTCATAAATCAACGGGGCAAACGCAGCCTTGGCTGCAGCAAACTTATGGCAGCGAAGCGGCTCTCGACTCGAAAGTTCGAAATTAAATTTTATAGTATTTTATCCAGATTATTAGTGTTTATTCATTAGCAAGTTTCTAGAAATGTATGCTTGCACTGTGATACACATTTGAACTCGTCAGTGAACTTCCGGGATATGTTTCACAGATCAGTGCCTGAGTGGGTCAATGCAGTACAAGCACCACGTTGCGGTTCGGTTCCCCGTCAGGTTTATTGAAAAGCGAACATGACGGTCAGCACACTAGTGTTCAAGCTGGTGTTCCGATTAAGTTCTAGATGGCAGCGAGTGTATCGGAGGAGATATCGTCCGTTAATTGCGTACACTGATTAGGAGTTGATCGCGCGATTTAAATTTTGCTGCGAAGACATTCTCTAGTAGTGTCGTCTACTTCGGGCACTGTGGCATAGTGGTGAGAGCGTTTGACTTGCCGTCGCTTGAGGCTGACGGGTGCGGTGTTCGAAGCTGCACAGATCCTAGAGTTGCATCCTTGGGCAAGGTGCTTCACCCACATTGCCTCTCCTACCGATGAGCGAATTCGGTCACTGGGCGCAGCACAGTGGCGACTGGGAGTGAAATTCCCAAAAAGAATTTCATTTAAAAAGGACACAATAAAGATGATGGTGATGATTACTTGGCTTTCGCGATATTACTTACCGTTGGTCGCCTCGTTCAGGACAGGAACTGACGTTAAAGTATTATGCAAATTAGACAGGGAATGCCATCGCGACGCCTGAGTTAACAATGGCATCAATTATTCCGCTTCTTGCACATCAAAATGCTTCATCTGAGCGTGTCCTTAGCTGAGGCGACTTTAGAGCGAAGACAGCCGTCCCATGCAGACCGTCCCTGGAGCAGCACCCGAAAACCCGGCAGCCAGGCCGGCGTTCAAGATGGACAACGTTACGTGATCCAAATTTGGTCGTTCAGGATGTCTGTGCGCCGATCACGTTTTGCAACTCTCGTTCACTAATTTGCTGTTTTGCCACTCTCGTTCACTAATTTGCTGTTTTGCCACTCTCGTTCACTAATTTGCTGTTTTGCCACTCTCGTTCACTAATTTGCTGTTTTGCCACTCTCGTTCACTAATTTGCTGTTTTGCCACTCTCGTTCACTAATTTGCTGTTTTGCCACTCTCGTTCACTAATTTGCTGTTTTGCCACTCTCGTTCACTAATTTGCTGTTTTGCCACTCCCGTTCACTAATTTGCTGTTTTGCCACTCTCGTTCACTAATTTGCTGTTTAGCCACTCTCGCTGACTAACTTGCTGTTTTGCCACTCTCGTTCACTAATTTGCTGTTTTGCCACTCTCGTTCACTAATTTGCTGTTTTGCCACTCTCGTTCACTAATTTGCTGTTTTGCCACTCTCGTTCACTAATTTGCTGTTTTGCCACTCCCACTGACAGATTTGCTGTTTTGCCACTCTCACTGACTGATTTGCTGTTTTGCCACTCTCACCGACTGATTTGCTGTTTTGCCACTCTCACTGACTGATTTGCCTGTTATGCCACTCTCACTGACTGATTTGCCTGTTTTGCCACTCTCACTGACTGATTTGCCTGTTATGCCACTCTCACTGACTGATTTGCCTGTTATGCCACTCTCACTGACTGATTTGCTGTTATGCCACTCTCACTGACTGATTTGCTGTTTTGCCACTCTCACTGACTGGTTTTGCTGTTTTGCCACTCTCACTGACTGCTTTGTTGTTTTGCCACTCTCGCTGACCGATTTGCTGTTTTGCCACTCTCGCTGACTGATTTGCTGTTTTGCCACTCTCACTGACTGATTTGCTGTTTTGCCAAAGTTGCTGACAGATTTGCTGTTTTGCCACTCTCACTGACTGATTTGCTGTTTTGCCACTCTCGCTGACTGATTTGCTGTTTTGCCACTCTCGCTGACTGATTTGCTGTTTTGCCAAAGTTGCTGACAGATTTGCTGTTTTGCCACTCTCACTGACTGATTGACTGTTTTGCCAAAATTGCTGACAGATTTGCTGTTTTGCCACTCTCACTGACTGATTTGCTGTTTTGCCACTCTCACTGACAGATTTGCTGTTTTGCCACTCTCACTGACTGATTTGCTGTTTTGCCACTCTCACTGACAGATTTGCTGTTTAGCCACTCTCGCTGACTGTTTTGCTGTTTTGCCACTCCCACTGACAGATTTGCTGTTTTGCCACTCTCACTGACTGATTTGCTGTTTTGCCAAAGTTGCTGACTGATTTGCTGTTTTGCCACTCTCACTGACAGATTTGCTGTTTTGCCACTCTCGCTGACTGATTTGCGTGCACCTCGCTCACGTACTGTTCCGTGGCGTTCATCTTTAACGCGCGCCAGGTGTTCCAGCTGAGGAGTGGGCTCTGCCTTGTGTTGTGTTCCAGCTGAGGAGTGGGCTCTGCCTTGTGTTGTGTTCCAGCTGAGGAGTGGACTCTGCCTTGTGTTGTGTTCCAGCTGAGGAGTGGGCTCTGCCTTGTGTTGTGTTCCAGCTGAGGAGAGGACTCTGCCTTGTGTTGTGTTCCATCTGAGGAGAGGACTCTGCCTTGTGTTGTGTTCCAGCTGAGGAGTGGGCTCTGCCTTGTGTTGTGTTCCAGCTGAGGAGTGGACTCTGCCTTGTGTTGTGTTCCAGCTGAGGAGTGGACTCTGCCTTGTGTTGTGTTCCAGCTGAGGAGTGGACTCTGCCTTGTGTTGTGTTCCAGCTGAGGAGTGGACTCTGCCTTGTGTTGTGTTCCAGCTGAGGAGTGGACTCTGCCTTGTGTTGTGTTCCAGCTGAGGAGTGGGCTCTGCCTTGTGTTGTGTTCCAGCTGAGGAATGGACTCTGCCTTGTGTTGCACTCAACGACTTGGGCGTTTTGCAAAACACTCTCTGCTTCAGGACACTCGCGACATTTCCTGTGATAGTGTCTTTGCTCGAACTGACCTCATTTTCACGCCTCCACCTTTGGTTACACCATCACTACATTTTGCGTAACACTGGACTGAGAATCTTCACAGGGGCTCCCAAACTTCTCCGATCGCTTCGATGTGTTTGTCATCCAAACTCCAAACCTATTACTTCTGTTTATATTCACATCGTTTGGTTATAATCCCCGCTCCAATTTTAGGATAGAGGAAAACAGGTTTTTGATACATGTGCTGTATTTAAAACTTTATTGAAAATGAATAATGTGATGGTTTCAATGCTTCAACATCAGTTTGATTGTTTTTTCTGACGTGGAAAACATTCTCGCTTTAACAAATATGGATATAAATGATCAGAACATGTATTGCATTATAAGTGACAACGAGTGTTTGCTCACTGAAGATATCAAGTCACCATGTTATACGACTGTCTGCAATGTAAGAGCATATTTGACTTTAAAGAGCGAATTTGGGAAGGCCTACACATTGTTTTCACATCCGTGATTGGTCACAGAAAATAGTGTCACTGCTGAGCATTTGTCCCAGCTGTAGACGAATTTAAGATGTCATCCTGCATTGCACAACATTAAGGGGAAAACTTCCATAAAAGGGCCACACTAATGGACTCGTCCGAGGAGAGGGGTGTGAGAAAGACAGTCAAGCTGGCGGGAAACACAAACTGGCGAGACACAACAACTATTTGGTTGCGTTTTCACTAATTTTTTTCTTCTTCTTTTTCGAATATTCAGATTATTTTGTCCTTCTATTTATGAATCACTGCGAACTCACTGAGAATCAACCAAGATCTCTTGCCAGTCAGATACTGTTGCTTGCTAGCTTGTATGGCCCGCCAGTTTGGTCGTCTTTCCACACTCCTCTCCTCGGACGAGTCCACGGGTGTCGCCCGATCATGAAAGCTTTTCCGACCTAAGGTGCTGTGACCCAGAGTGATCCTACACAATCCATGACATTTTCATTTCTCATACAGCAGCTTGCGCTCGGTGCCACCTCCTCAGCTGTGACCCGCGGCCATGGAGCTTTGGGACAGCTCAAGGAAATGCGTCATGCCGATGGCGACCTAACCCCTACTCCCCACGTTCACACGCAGTGCCTCATCATTAAAAGCAAATATGTAGTTTTGTTATAGCGACTTATCACCAATGTTCGGGAGATCGCTTTACACTTTACCCCCTGATCACTGGGCCGAATAATCAATCCTTAGACGGTACCTAACGACTAACACAGTAACAAACAGGTAAGACGCATACAGTCAGGTACCAGCACCAACTCTGCTTTCCCGGGAGAAATCGAACCCGATGCCGGCTCGTGGTCGCTTACAAGGGTTAATCGTACACAGTGTGTCATCGCTGCCCTCACAGCTACCCGGTTTTACTCCTGAACGGGTAGAAGCAATGTGAGTTAAGCATCTTGCTATTAAAAAAATGCAACTCTGGGATCCGCCCAGCTTCGAACCCCTTACCCACTAGCCACGAGCGACAGCATGGCAAGCGCGGTTAAAGCTCCGTCACAGAACACTAGCAGTCCCAGTCTTCTTCGCGGCATCTTAAACAAATGTTGTTCCATTGATGCAAATCACTCTGAAAGATAATCAGAGTTATCACTTGATTCCCAACTCACGATTCCTAATTCACTTCAGTTGTGAATAACAGTACAGTTTCTCGTCAAAGCTCTCTTACGTGCGTTGACGTGGTTTGAAGTAACAACGCATTCACGAACAAAGACGTTCCCTACATGACTGCATAAATGGGTACAGAAATGACAAAAAGTTTTTTTAAATCAAGTTATCGATCAAAGAACAATGCCTAATTTGCATACATAGTGACTGAGGTCAAGCAAGAAGGAGCCTGCTTTAAAAAGTTTCAACGCAGACGCAGACTGCGTTCTTCAGGTCACGTGGACGCTCGACTTTTTCTCACCGGGAACAGAACCCAAAGATCCCGACGGAGACTAAGCAACTATAAACAGGTTTTCATAGGAGATCCGCGACAGGAAGTCAGGAGGCTTGAGGTCTCCATCGGTCCGGTAAAATGAACTCCAAAATCGCCAGGCTGGGGGTGGTGATTTAAACTGTATTTTCATCTTCCATGGTTTTGTTTGGACGACGACTTCCCACTTCAGCTGGTAGAGGGAAACACTTTGCCTGGAATCGATAGGCAAAGCCCGGATGAGACGCCCTGGAAACCAGGAAGTAGTCTCAACACGCACGTGCTTCTTCATCCCGGCTTCAGCCCCCATCTCCCACCCACCCCTCCCCCACCCCTACCCCTCCAAGCCATCTGAACTTGTATTCTATCTTCGATCTCCCGACCACTATCAGTCATATCTTATACCTTTGGTTTATTGAGAAATAAAATAATCATTTTATGTTTCTTGTCTTGCATAATTCATTAAAACCATCATGCCCCTCATAACATTTACATGTATACTCACAGACATAAGAAACGCGAAACAGTTAGTGTGTATTTTTAATATTTTAAATTCAATCTTGAGATATTTTGCATACATTGCCTATGCATTTGGACTCTTAACTACCGCACAACGTGCACATTTCGTGCACAGCGTTCTGTTTACAGTGGCAAAGGACGGTCAAATGCGGCATGGTGATCGCCTCATGGGAGGCACTTGCAAGTTGTGCAGCAAAATTTGCTTGCTGTAGCAGTGTTCAAGGGTTGTACCTCAATAAAAAGCAGGCCTGAACATTTTCTCTTTCCTTTTCATCAGTCCTCAGCAGCGATACCAAGACTTAGCGCAGAAGAACGCAACCGAGCGCTTGGCCATTTGGAGGCTGGTGTACCTCACAGAAGAGTCGCAAACCTATTCAATGTTCACCTCTCGACTATCTACCGTCTAGAGCACCGTTTCCAGGCGACTGGCACGGTTGCTGATGGACCACGGTCAGGCAGGCCTCGAGCTACGACCCTTCGGCAAGACCGCTACATTTTAAGAAGCCATCGGCAAGAAAAGTTCCTGAAGGCGACTACCACATCAGCAAACTTGCCAGGCAATGCCCAACGTCGAGTCAGCGCCAGGACAGTGCGCAGTCGCCTCAAGGAGAACGGGCTACTAAACCGTCGTCCAGCTCCAGGACCAGTGCTGACTCATCGTCATCGCCAGGCTCGTCTCCAGTAGGCTCAGGCTAGAATCAACTGGCGCAGGCAACAGTGGGGACGTGTGGTGTTCACAGATGAGTGCAGATTCTGCATTGAAGAAGCATACGGACGTGTTAGGATATGGCGAACGCGGACTAACTTTTTCGCGTTTCTTATGTCCATGAGTATAATGTCTCTCGATCTTCATCCACAATCGTTAGTTTACTCGCTCTATTCTTTCGCTCTATCGAATTCTTAATCCCTCTGCCATTTTGTACAGTATCACTATATCCACCAGCAGTTCTGTAATTTTTACTCTCTATCATTACATTCCTATGTAAATAAGAAAAGATGTATCGCTGGCTTGTCATGCATTCTCCTAGTATTTGTGAATCAAACTCTATGCACGGAATCCACCATGCCTCGACGGCACTGTACTACGTCCAATGCATATACACCATCTCTACCTTTACGTGTCAGTTTGTGTGACGACGATGACAACGATGACGATGATGATGATGATGATGATGATGATGATGATGATGATGATGATGATGACGACGACGACGACGATGATGATGGCTGGTTCCTCGGATACGAGTATCACTGGGGAGGAAGTCTCTGGCATATGCCCTCTGGAGAAAGTGTGGGCCAGTCTGTGCGTAACACACTCTGGTACTAACTGGCACGGGAATCTCTGGGTAGGGAGGTTCTGGGCAACTGATGTATTCCTTAGTTTGCGCTAGTCCTCTGCGGTCTCTCCTCTAACTGTTTTGAAAGCCTCAGCACCTCGCTTTGACAATGCTCTCCAGCTGTCTCTGCCTTTGGAAATGCTTTCCCAGCCTTCCTCTGGGATACCAGCCGCACAGAGCTTGTGCTTCAGTTGATCTTTGAAACGATTTCGTGGGGCTCCTCTGTCACGTTTGCCCAGGCATAGCTCTCCATATAACACAGCTTGGGGCAATCGCGTGTCCTCCATGCGTGACAGGTGTCCTGCCTAGCGGAGCTGTCTGTCCTCCATGCGTGACAGGTGTCCTGCCTAGCGGAGCTGTCTGTCCTCCATGCGTGACAGGTGTCCTGCCTAGCGGAGCTGTCTGTCCTCCATGCGTGACAGGTGTCCTGCCTAGCGGAGCTGTCTGGTCTGATGCATGGCCTCAACTCTAGGAATGTCGGCCTTCTCCAAGACTTATGTATGTATGATACATTTTTAAAGCGCGTACTTTTCGTCCCGTAGGCTGCTCAGAGGCGCTTTTGCACATAAAGGCCTCCGCACACGAGGCAACTCCACTCCGGCAACTCGATTGCTTGCCATACATTTCTTCGTGTGCGATGTCGGTTGAAAGCAACTGCCATTCCAAGCAAATTTCCACGCCACCAGCAACTGAGTTGCTCGTGTTTCAACCTGTTCTAGTTTTGGGGGCAGTGGCGTGCCACACCAGCCACTCTTTGTGAATCCACCAATCACCGGGCGCGTTGTCGCGACTGTTCGCAAAAGTAAATGGCGGAGATGGCTCTACGCTTCGCACAGACAACGCTGTATTTCGGGATACTAGAAACCCCATCCAAAGAAAATGTAAGCCATGAACAGCATTAATTTATCAAAGCTGTATGTTGAATGCATCAATAGGTCGTGAAAGCTCCTACCTTTTACAAATGGAAATGCAGGTCACACGCCCACAGGTCGACTGTAATCATTGCGTGAGTGGAGAGTAGCGTCCCTTGGTAATGGCGGCAGCTTGAAAATTCGCTCTGTGACAGAAAACTTCTTTTTCTATGCTCAATGACTTTGTGGGCTTGTTTTGCCATCCGCTGACTAACAGGAATTCTCGTCAATGTCACCTGTAATATTTGTGGAATACTAGGACTGTCTATAGTTCTACACCGCTGGAAGCTGGACTTAGCGTGTGAGTAATCGTCGCGGTCTGTCACTTGTGTCACTGGTTGTGCACTAATGCAGGCTCAGTTTTCTAGAGCGAAGAGGGCTTTATTTTCACCGTTTTCAGTAGAGAAGATCCTCAAAAAAGCTAGGAGTGAAGGGGAGGTTGTGAGGGAGGGAAGGGAGGAAGGAGAGGAAAGGGAAGAGGGGGAGGAGAGGAGAACTATGGCGAGCACGAAGCACTCTTTTGATGTTTCCGCGATCAGTGAGACAATCATGGCACGAGTGAGTGAAGCGCTCTCAATTTATAAATCGCCAGGCCAGAGTGAGAGTGACCCACATAGCTTCATTCCTCAACTGGCTACTGCCCTCTCTGTGGCCATGGGAGAAGTGCTGAGAGGGGTGATGAGGGAGGTGGAGGAGAGGTTGTCTGCAGCGGTGTCTGCCCCCTCGGCTAGGGAGGAGCGGTTGTTCGCTGCTGTTAGGACGCTCACCTACGAAAACGATCGCCTCCAGCAGTACTCAAGAAGGGAGTCCCTCAGGATTTTTGGAGTACCTGCTACTGCGAGCGAGACTGCAGAAGACGTGGAGCGAAAGGTGATCCGTGTCTTTGCTGACGCGGGTGTGGAGGTGAAGAAAGACGACATCGCTGCAGTGCATCGAGTGGGGAAGGAGAGAAAGGGGCCTCGTCCAGTCATCGTCAAGTTCGTTTCGCGACGAAAACGAGGCGAAGTTTTCACAGCGAAAAGGAACCTCAAATCCCACGAAGAGCACAAGAAGATCTTCATCGTGGACGACATCACACCACTTCGGGCCAAGATGTTGCACTATGTGAAAGGCTTGGACAAGGTGGAGAGAGCCTGGACTTACGACGGCAAAATTCGCTGTGAATTGAAGTCCCCACCAGGTCTACACCCAGTCCAGAAACCCAAACCAGTCTACATCGAGACACCGGACGACATCTTCAGGCTGGGGGTGGACCGTATCGACTACGAAGCCCTCGGACTCGGCTACCTGATGGAAGAGTCAACTCCTACAAGGCGAGATTAGGGGGGCCCTTGGGGGCCTACACTGGTACCTCCTACCCTGAGGTATGTGGCAGCAAGGGAAAGAGTTTGTTTCGAGGATGGAGGTGGTGCTAATACTGATTGTGTTAGTGGTGATGGTGGAGGTGAGGGGAAGGACAAAGAAGCATGTATTAACAGTGACATGGATTGTGTTGGCGGTGATGATGATGAAGGTGGTGAGAAATTCACTGATATAGACCGTGTTGGTGGTGTTGAGGGTGGTGTTGGTGGTGATGATGAGGGAGGTGGTGAGAGGAACAATGATATGGACAGTGTTGGTGGTGATGATGAGGGAGGTGGTGTGTGGAACAAGATGGACAGTGCTAGTGGTGATGTTGAGGGAGGTGGTGATAAGAACACTGATATGGACATTGTTAGTGGTGATGATGAGGGAGGTGGTGAGAAGACCCATGATATAGACAGTGTTGGTGGTGATGATGAGGGAGGGGCTGAGAGGAATAATATGAACTGTGATGTTGTTGTGAATAACAGTGGTGCATGTAGTGATATTGTCTCTGCTGAATATGATGTTGTGAATAACAGAGGTGCTTGTAGTGATAGAGGTTCTGTTGGTAATGATGTTGATGTGAATAATAGTGTTGCATGTAGTGATGTTGTCTTTGCTGAGTATGATGTTGTGAATAACAGTGGTGCATGTAGCGATAGTGGTACTGATATAGACAGTGTTGGTGGTTACAGCATTGGTGGTGATGATGAGGGAGGTGGTGAGAGGAACAATGTCATGGACAGTGTTGGTGGTGATGATGAGGGAGGTGGTGAGAGGAACAATGATATGGACAGTGTTGGTGGTGATGATGAGGGAGGTGGTGAGAGGAACAATGATATGGACATTGTTGGTGATGATGATGAGGGAGGGGGTGAGAGGAACAATGATATGGACAGTGTTGGTGATGATGATGAGGGAGGTGGTGTGAGGAACAATGTCATGGACAGTGTTGGTGGTGATGATGGAGGGGGTGAGAGGAACAATGATATAGACAGCATTGGTGGTGATGATGAGGGAGGTGGTGTGAGGAACAATGACATGGACAGTGTTGGTGGTGATGATGAGGGAGGTGGTGAGAGGAACAATGACATGGACAGTGTTGGTGGTGATGATGAGGGAGGTGGTGAGAGGAACAATGATATGGACAGTGTTGGTGATGATGATGAGGGAGGGGGTGAGAGGAACAATGACATGGACAGTGTTGGTGGTGATGATGAGGGAGGTGGTGTGAGGAACAATGACATGGACAGTGTTGGTGGTGATGATGAGGGAGGTGGTGTGAGGAACAATGACATGGACAGTGTTGGTGGTGATGATGAGGGAGGTGGTGATAAGAAGAAGATGGACAGTGTTAGTGGTGATGACGAGGGAGGTGGTAATAAGAAGAAGATGGACAGTGCTAGTGGTGATGATGAGGGAGGTGTTGATAGGAACAATGATATAGACAATGTTAGTGGTGATGATGAGGGAGGTGGTGAGAAGACCCATGATATGGACAGTGTTAGTGGTGATGAGGGAGGGGGTGATACCCCTGTTACAAATGTAAACATTGCCCTCTCTAATGATGCAGAAAGTTTAGATAGCACCAATTCCAATAATTCTTTATTGTCTAGTACCATTTCGTGTGAGGGTAGTTCGGTCACACTTTCTTGTTTGGCATTAAATGTTTGTGGTGTTATGTCTAAGCTGAAGTTTCCAGACTTTATAGACCTAATAACCAAATATGACATCATTTGCATCAGTGAAAGTAAACTTGATGACTTAGACACTGTTGATGTTCCTGGTTACATTGCTTTTTACAAAAATAGAGGGAAATATAGAAGGAAATCTGGTGGGATATTAGTATTAGTTAAGGAATATTTATCAAAGAATATAACTGTATATGAAGAATGCAAGTTTACGGAAAAGGTTAATTCCAGTGTAAAAAGGCTTTACAGGTTTATTGAGACCGAATTGAGTGAGAATGGTCTATTCTTCAAACTGAATAAGGAAATTATTGGCCGTGATATTTTATTTTGTGCAGTATATATCCCACCGGAAGGCTCACCATATCAAAATAAGGATGCCTTCTCGGACTTGGAAGAAGCTCTTATTAATTTTGGGATTGATAGGGACTATATTTGCTTACTTGGTGACTTTAATGCTCGCACTAGTAACTTATGTGAAACAACACATATTGTTGATCACCATTTACCATGTTTTGATAATGAAGAATTGGAAAATCTTGATGATGTGAATAATATGATTGGTGAACGAGTTTCACAGGACACTAATACTAACAATTATGGATTTAGATTGATAGATTTTTGTAAAACTGCAGGGTTAGCTATTGCAAATGGTAGAAGTGGGTCAGATAAGGGTATTGGTAAATGCACATGCCGTGACAAGAGTGTTGTTGACTATTGCATACTGTCATATAATTTGTTTCCCTTGATTCAAGATTTTATGGTCCTAGATTTTTGTGAATTATACTCTGACGTTCATTGTCCAGTCGTGTTAATGCTCCACAGAGACGAGAGTCTTGATAGGAATAGTGTTGATGAAATGGTTAATGTCTCTGAAAGTAATGCAAGTAATGGAAATTTGAATCTTAGTCAGTACACGAAGCCAGTTTGGAAGCAAAATTGTTCAGAAGCATTTGTCGATAAATTAGACAGACATGCAATCAACACTGTTGACACAGAATTAACCACAATGCTGCTTTCATTGCATGATGTAACCACGAATGAGATAAACTCTGTTACTGACAAAATATGCAGTATATTAACAGATAGTGCAAAGAAGGTTGGGGTAATTAAAAAAAAGTGCAGTGTGAAAGTAAAAAAGAGTAATGGATATAGAAAACAGCAACCATGGTTTAATAGTGTTTGTAAAGAAAAACAAAAACTTTCTTAAGAGCTAAAAATAAAGCAAAGCGTTTCAAAAGCGTCCAGACGAAGAATGAAAAAAGGTATACTTGTAAGGAATATAAAAAAGCAGTTAAAAAAGCATCTAGAGGTTTTTATAATGACTTTATTAAAAAACTGCGAAAGACAAAAAATACAGATCCAAAAGTTTTCTGGAAATTACTAAAAGAAAATACAAACAGTAAAAACAGTACTAAATCTCCATCATGCATGGCCTTCTTTGAGCATTTCAATAACTTGCAAGAAGATGTTGACGATAACTCTAATAATACTGAAGCCAGATCAGAAGACGATTTGAATGAATATGATAACGTATTACTTAACGCACCCTTTACAAGAGAAGAAATAACTAGAAGTATAAAAAAGTTAAAAAATAATAAATCCTGTGGTCAAGACATGATAATAAACGAATATTTGAAAGCGGCGGGAGATCAGATGTTAGACGTCTTAGTCAAATTGTTTAATGTTGTCTTACAGTCTGGTGAAATGCCTACAAGTTGGTGTATTGGTGAAATCATACCCCTTTATAAGAACAAAGGCTCCCCAGAAGATCCATCAAACTACAGGGGCATTACTATCCTCAGTTGTTTTGGGAAATTGTTTACCTCGGTATTGAATGTGAGATTGTCATATTTTCTTGAGAGTCATAGCAAGATAGGTCAAGAACAAGCAGGTTTTCGGTCTGGATTCTCTACCATTGATCATGTTTTTACCTTACATAGTATCCTAAATTTTTTCCTTCAAAGAAAAAAGCGACTCTTCTGTGCTTTCATAGATTATGAGAAAGCATTCGATAAAATAAAAAGAGCCTTTTTATGGGAAAAAATGTTACATTCTGACATTAATGGAAATTTTTTTAAAATTGTCAAAAATATGTACTCTAGGGCAAAGTCATGTGTAAGAGTAAACAATTCTTATTCTGGTTATTTCTCAAGTCTGTGTGGTGTCAGACAGGGAGAAAATTTGTCTCCCCTGCTTTTTGCTCTTTTTTTGAATGATTTAAAACAGTTTTTACTTCAGAAAGATGTTGGTTTGTTTACCATGTCTAGAGATGCCTATATGGCTAACATGGAGGACTCTGATGTTAATGCTTTATTTCAAATGTTTTTATTATTGTACGCCGATGACACTGTAATATGTTCAGAGTCAGAAGCAGGGTTGCAGAGTCTATTGGATGGAATGTATGACTATTGCATTAGATGGAAACTTCACGTTAATATTAACAAGACTAAAATTATTGTTTTTTCTCGAGGAAAAATTAGAAACAAACCTGTCTTCTTGTTTAATGGTGAGCCAATCGAAGTTGTGTCTGATGTTATGTATTTAGGATTAAGATTGAACTATAATAATAAGTTTTCAGTCGCTCAGAAAAATTTATTTGATCGAGCTTCGAGAGCAATGTTTTCTTTGCTGAGAACCTGTAGAAAATTGTCTCTCCCAGCTGATATACAGATTGACCTGTTTGATAAGATGATAGCTCCTATTTTGTTGTATGGCTCTGAAGTTTGGGGTTTTAGTTCGTGCGAAATCGCAACTAGATTACAACTTCGCTTTTATAAAACTGTATTCAAGTTGAGAAAATCAACACCCAATGCTATGGTTTTTGGCGAGTTGGGAAAAATACCTTTAGACATTAATGCTAAGCATAGATTATTATGCTATTGGTATAAATTAATAAATCCTGAGAACCGAAATAACTTTTCAAGTATTGCATACTGGTTTTCTTATAAAATGTTTTCATTAGATTTGTTAGATTCTGAATATTTATCTTCCATAAAAACCATTCTGGATAGTCTAGGATTATCAGGATTTTGGACCCTGCAAGGGAACTTACAATTTTCAGCAACTTGGTTTAAAGAAAAGGTCAGAAGGTGCTTGTACGACCAGTACATTCAACAATGGTTTACAGAGATAGATACTAAAGACATGTTTTATAATTATAGGATGTACAAAGATGAATTTGTGTGTGAAGATTATATCAATATTTTGTCATTTAGACAGTGTGTTTCATTTATGAAATTCAGAACCTTGAACAATAGATTGCCAGTGCAAATAAATCGTTATTTAAATGTGCAAAGATCGGAACGCCTTTGTACAAAATGTGCTTCCGGCGACATTGGGGATGAATACCATTATGTGTTTGTTTGTGATTTTTTCAAAGATGAGCGATGTAAATTTTTGTCCAGTTACTTTTGTAGAAGACCAAATAGCTTAAAATTTAATCAACTCTTTGGTAGCAGAAAGAAGAACTTACTGTCAAATCTAGTAGAATTCCTGAATATTATTTGTAAAAAAATTAACTGAATAACTCTAAACCACAATTTCAATGCTTATGTTGCGTGTATTGAGTTGTATTTTTTCCTCCATATACAATTTTTCCTCATTGTACATTTCTTTTTCCGTTTTTCTATTTTTGACTTTTTGTTTCTTCTTTTTTTTCTTCTTTTTTTTCCATTTCTGATTCAATTATGTATGTTATAGTTGGTTTTGTTATTAATATTCTAAATGCCCCCAAGGGTAAAGAATAAATTGTGCCTTGCCTTGACGGGCCTGGCACCCAAACTTGAAACTTGAACTTGCAACGTGGCGAGAGGTGAAAGGTCACAGTGGAAGCGTGTGCGAGCTCAGCCTCCAGCATTGCCTGCCACATGGCAAGCAACCGGCCGCAAGCAACGTAGCAATCGACTTTGGTTGCCTTGTGTGCGGAGGCCTTAAGTCACAGGAGCTCAAAGAGGGCACTGCTGTGTCACAAGCGCTGCCCGGAAGCAGGCGTGCGTTTCTTAAGGGGAGCTGCCTGTAGGTCGCGTGCTAACAAAGGCTGGTGTCAGCACGTGTCGAGATTTGATATTTTTTTACATCTGCAGATGTAAGGTCTATCACATATGTGACCAGCCACGACAAAACCAGTGCTAAGTCGCGCGGCACTATTTTGCGCTACGACTGAAAAAAGGCAGGGCGGGTCACTCTGGGTGATTTTCACTTTTTGATAAAAATGGATTCTACATGGTTTAAACTATCATGCCAGTAAAGGAAACATGTTGAAGAATTATATTTTGATGTTAAAATAAAGACTGTTGTGTTATGTATTGTTTCAAAAGCTCCCTGTAATTAGCGTAAATTGAATCATTTTAGCCGCAATAAACACACCTAAACCCTTGCAGAACCCCTTCATGTTATATACCGTTAGAAAGGCCGCTCTATCGGCGTTCCCGCTCTGTGGATGTCGAAGAAAGATTAGGTCAGCTATTTTTGGAAACGGAGTTTGAAATACCGTTGCTAAGGTGTTTAATGTCTGAAGAGGGTAAATCTTCTGAGACCGTTTTTTCAAAATGACCGCTGCTTCAGTACTCAACTTGAAATGCCTGTAACTCCTATTCTAATTAGCTCACACTGTTCATTCTTATATCAAAACAAACAGAAATGAATGCAGAATTCAAAAATATTAAAACCCTATTTTGTCCAAAAATCGACTTAGCACTGGTTTTGTCGTGGCTGGTCACATATTGACACCAGCCTCTGCTTGCACGGTTTGTCCTGACAAACGCCCGCTAGGCTGCCGTTTCTGCGGCTGCGAGGAGAGAGGGAATGGACGAGTACACACGAACAAACTCACCCGAATGTCTTGCCCTCGGTACGTTCCCTTGTGAGAAGCCATCAAGTAAATCTTGAAGAAGCATCCGCCGGCTGAAGAAGAAAGCAAAATAAAGTTGTATCCAAACCCTTTTTCTTGACACAATCAACGTCATTGTCAAAATTACACGCTGAGGCCTTTCATGCGACTGGAGATGAGAGACCGCATACATGCTTTCATTATTGTAACTCCCCCATCGATTAACCTGGGGATAACTAGGTAATTCGTATGTCACGAACATGCACACTTCAACTAGCTGCGGACATTCTGAATGGGACAGAAAGCAATATATCGGGGGCAATTAAAAATGGGACAAGAGGAAGACATTAGGGACATGGTAGACAGATGTAAGAAAGCAGCAAAGAGATTAACACACGTACATTGAGAGACGAACGTACAGACAGACAGGCAGGCAAATAGGCACACAGACAAAGAGAAGAAAGAGAGAGGAACTCTCTCTCTCTCTCTCTCTTTCTCTGAGAAAGAGAGAAAGAGAGAGAGAGAGAGAGAGAGAGAGAGAGAGAGAGAGAGAAAGAAATACAGAGGAGAGATAGAAAGAGAGAGATACAGAGACAGAGGAAAGAGAGAGAGATACAGAGAGATACAGAGACAGAGGAGACAGAGACAGAGGGAGGGAGGGAGAGAGGGAGGGGGGCAGGGAGGGAGGGAGAAGGGAGAGAGGGAGGGAGGCAGAAGACGGAGATGACCTTGGAAGACGGTCGACCACGTATTATTCATCACTGACTGCAAAGCTATCGAAGGCCCGCAACTCACCCTCGCTAGGCGTCCATCGAAGGACGGCCCTGACTTTGTTGTCGTCCACTGTCTGGCTTGACACCTCCATCCTCAACGGTTTCTGGGGTTTCAGTCCTGTGCAACCACGTGGTATCAGCTCACGGCAGTCCTCAGACAGACAGACAGACAGACAGACAGACAGACAGACAGACAGACAGACAGACAGACAGACAGACAGACAGACAGACAGACAGACAGACAGACAGACAGACAGACAGACAGACAGACAGACAGACAGACAGACAGACAGACAGACAGACAGACAGACAGACAGACAGACAGACAGACAGACAGACAGACAGACAGACAGACAGACAGACAGACAGACGAAGACAGACAGACAGACAGACAGACAGACAGACAGACAGGCAGATTGACGGACGGACGGACGGACGGACGGACAGGCAGATTGACGGACGGACGGACGGACGGACGAATAGACGAACGGATGGACAGATTCACACACACACACACACACATACACACAAACACACACACGCATACGCACACACACAAACACACTCACATACACATACATACATACACACATCCACACAGATGGAGCGACGGTCTAACTGACACACACACAGACACACACACAGACACACACACAGACACACACACAGACACACACAAACAAACACACACGCATGCACGCACTCACGCACGCACGCACGGACGCGCGCGCACACACACACACACACACACACACACACACACGCAAACACACACAGAGTTACGTTGTTTTACAATCAACGCGTTGCTACAAACAACTGACTTGTAATTTTGCATTAAATACTCGGACGTTTTTTCAACGATGAACTGGAATGTAACATATTGTATGTTGTATAGTATTATTGACCTTGTTCTTTTGTAACTGACCTTATTTTAAGTAATCTCGTATCGTATCGCATTGCATTGTGTCATATGATAACACATTGCATTAGACTTCTCACTTCATGTATTGCATTGCATCTGTTTGATTCACATTGTAATCCACTGTAATGTATCACATTGTATTCCAAAGTGCGATACAGTCTTTTACCATCATTGAACTACAGTACGATAAACATATGTGCAGTGATGTGTAGCTAGAACTTCAACGTGCAATAGCATGTGTGACGTACTTGGAGGGGTGGATACCCAGGGTGTCTCCTTTGACGCATCTACCAGTCCCTTGGAACTGACCGCAGCCACCCGGAACTTGTAGTCGGTGCCAGCTGTTAGACCTTTGATAGGAATCAGGCTGAAGTTCGTCTGCAACAGGAAACACAAGCTGTTGAGACAAGGGAGAGATGCACACTGACAGGATCTAACAGCCTTGCTGATTCTACCTCTGATGTTTGCGTGCTTCTGTACTCGCATTCACACACGCACGCACGCGCATGCGCCCACACAGATACATACCGCTCAAACATTTACGTTTAGTACGAACGCAAAGATATCCTCTCTGTTTTTGAAAGCGAAGACACGAAAGAGAGAGAGAGAGAGAGAGAGAGAGAGAGAGAGAGAGAGACAGAAAGAGACAGACAGACAGACAGACAGACAAAATGTCAGACAGCCAGCCAGACAGACACACACACACACACACACACACACACACACACACACACACACACACACACACTCACGCAACCACACACACACACACACAGACCGACAGACAGACCGACAGACAGACCGACAAAATGACAGACAGACAGACAGACAGACAGACAGACAGACAGACAGACAGACAGACAGACAGACAGACAGACAGACAGACAGACAGACAGACACACAGACAGACAGACACACAGACAGACAGACAGACAGACAGACAGACAGACAGACACACAGACAGACAGACACACAGACAGACAGACAGACACACAGACAGACACACACACAGACAGACAGACAC
>JAWQFJ010010129.1:87500-112500 GCA_034096865.1 Theodoxus fluviatilis | reverse complement strand
GTATCAAATTTTCAGAATCGAGGTTTGAAAAGAAAGTGACTTTTTTAGGTCGTAAACTCGAAAACACCTCCCTAAAATGTCCCTTGACGGAATGGCGATATTTCACCTTTTCCTTCACTCCCGTCGCCAGCAGCGTTTCTCCCACGCTGTACGAGCGCTCACCAGTTACATAAATAGTTTTCGTGATCCTCCCTAGAAAAAAAATCGCCTTCGCTTCAAATAATACCGTTTTACAGTCAAAATTGGTAGTCTCCACCCGCGCGGCCGATCCGACTCTTGGAACAGCCACTCCGTCTCAGCGGCAGTGCGATTGAGTAGGTCTACACTACCAAGTTCTGTTCGCGTGGCCTAATGGCAGTGAATCGATATTAAACTTGGCAGAAATAGACCTTGAGTATCCTAAAATGTACAAGACCACTCACATTTCATGAACTATCATCCATTTTTCTACAATTTACAGTGCAAAATACGAACCGAGGGGGTTTGCAGGAAATCATTTTATATCTGCTTTACAAATCTAAACTTTAAGATTTCCGGATTAGCTCACTCGGTAGCGCGTTGGATATTTTTTTGTCGCTGGGACATGCATGGTTGTACGGGATGCGTGTACGGGTTCGAATTCGCACAGAAGCTTCTTTTTATGTGTGTTGGTATTCGAGAGAGAGAGAGAGAGAGAGAGAGAGAGAGAGAGAGAGACAGAGAGAGAGACAGAGAGAGAGACAGAGAGAGAGAGAGAGAGAGAGAGAGAGAGAGAGAGAGAGAGAGAGAGAGAGAGAGAGAGAGAGAGAGAGAGAGAGCCACCCCACCCGTTGTTGTACACGTGAGAGGTTGCGGGTTCGAACCTTACTATTTTTTTTTTTTGGGGGGGGGGGGGGGGGGGTTTCCCCCCTCTTTTTTCGAGAGGTTGCGGGTTCAAACCCGACCTGTTTTTTGTGTGTTTGTTTGTTTGTTTTTTCCCCTCTCTTTTCTCGAGAGGTAGCGGGTTCGAACCCGATCTTTTTTCAGTTGTTTTTTTTTTAAATAAATATTTTATGCCAAAACCTGGAGGTTCAACGCTAGCGGTTTTTATTGCCTAAACAAGCGTAATTTATCAGTTTTGTGCGAAATAGTGTTAGAATTACTTTAACAGCGTATGTCACAGAGTAGAGAGCTATCTCACAAGCCTCTCGTGTGACCTCCTCATGAATATTCCGAACGAATTAGTTCCATCACGTGATATGAACTGTGCTAGAGACTCTTTCGCCGGCAGGCAGTCTCTAGTGGACTAGAATGTGATTTGGGAAGGGGGGGGGGGGGGGGGGGGGGGGGGGGTGGGGGTGGGGGGGGTAGTGGGGGACAGGATGTTAGAAGATGCGGCAAATCAGGCCAGCTTGACCTGCATATATAGTCGCAATTATAAATACAGACCGAATTAGGGATAGACTGATTTTTCTGCTTAACTTAGAGCAGGGTGCCTCTATGAAAACACAGCTGTTGCGCTGAGCTTTGCGGTCTTTTATCAGTCATAGCACATGCGATCTCTGTACAGTCAAATCCTCTAGATGCTATAAGAAATATTTGTTACTGCACGTCGCTGTCAGGTCAGCTACTAGTAAGTCAAGAGACGTCATAAAACGCAAGACCTCAAATATTGTGTTGCACTCTTCTCTTGCAATGTCCTGTTGTACGGGGATTCTCCTAGCTTGCACCGGTTCAAAAACGCTGGTGATCGTTTTCGATAAACTTTATTCACGCACTGATCGCTACACAATGGTGAAAATCAGTTAACAGTAATCGTCTTAACAACTTCACTCTACGTGTAGTGCCGTAGAGAACTCACTTCTTACAAAGGAGAACTCGTTTATCCTCTAGTTAAGCTCTCTCCTGAACTCTGTTGTATCTCCTCTCGTGTGTCTCTCTCTCGCTCTATCGCGCTTTATATACCTTAGCACAGGTTCCAGAGCTTTCGAGAACAGCATACAATCTGCTCCGCTGTCGCAAAGCTTCACGAATGACGTCACGTGACACATTCAAGACAAATTTAGCTCGACTCAACCACATGGCCAGGTAACTGAATTAGCAGAGAGGCTGATATAAACAAACCGATTGCGCTACGATCTTCTTGAACGATCTAGAACATTCACAACAGTTGCAACTGAACGCCTGCCTTTCTTTTGATCATGGCGCAAACACGACAAGGAATACAGAAAACTTAGGTCGACATTGGCTGAATCTACTTGTTGTTTTAATATTTTTTTCTTTACTCCAGCACCTCTAATCCTTACTATAGGATGGTATATAAAATGAGACGAACAAAAAGCTGTGGAATACACAATACAACAAGGACACGCGGCTTTTCTTCCCGTTTCAAAGCGAGACTCCCTCGGCGTACATGGTTGACGCTCGCACTAGCGAAGGAGCACACACATCTCAGCTGCGTGAACCTCCTCGTAAATCAATAGGCAACAGACACTGCGTTAACGATAATAGATGTGACCCAGATCATCAACTAAACCCTTTACAGTTTCCACAAGATGAGAGCCCGCGAAAACAATGGTTGCTAAAAATTCGATGGTACATCGGACCTAGTTTCAAGGCAGACTACTGACTTTGTTCTCTACTGCTATTACATAGGCTAAATCGTTTTCACATCTTGCCAAATCAGTAGCTTGCTCTTGTGTCCCGTGAATTTTGAGGTGTGATAACGAGGACCCCTCTGTATGGTCATCGAGAACGTCTTGCTTGAAAACTTGCGTTCATAATTTTTCAGTCTTAATATATTATGGGGGGAAAACCCACCTTGTCATCATATTGAAAAACGGTTGGCCTTTGCGTTCTTTTCAGACCAGTGTTCTTCCATCATTCAACATATACAAGAAATGTATTACGTCTTGTCATTATGAGATGCGTCGTCATTTGTAAACAAAACATGCACCGGTACTCAAGGGAGATAACTCTCAAGCCCAAATTAGCTTAAATTCTTGCAAAATACGGTTCTGGATGGCTTTTTCTTACAATCAGGGCGAGGAGGAGAGCGGAATAGAAAGATGTCAAGGTAAGATTTCTTGTCGCATTCAACCGAGACCGGGACACCAGTATTTCAGGAGTGCCCGAACATCATACGCACACTGTCGACGTGCAATTTTACCAACCTTAAATTCGTGGATGACTCCATCCAGCCATGTCCCGTATCCATTGTTCTTTTCCCTCCTTGCCACTATCTTCCCCATCAAACCTCCACATCCCCTTGCGAAAATGCTGGCAAATGCTTTCAACTTCCGCTGCACGAACACCTGTCAGAAAACGACGCTATGCTTTATGTGCAGAGAAAGCCTCGCTTTGAAATCAAATGGCCGTCGCGTGAATAAAGGCCATGATAATAAATAACAGTGTTACAGTTCTCGGCTAAACCAGAATGACCTTTTCCTTCTTTACGCAGAGCTGAGTCCAGCTGCGATTCACCCCACCTTTCAATCATTTCTCCCGTCAGTATAAGTGGACTTTTATTCTGTGCCCAAGAGTCATGTATAAATCTACTGAGTTGTGGTCTTGAGAGAACAGGCTCTGCAAGGAGATTTTTTTGTTAGATCCTCCAAGCAGGGAACTGTATGATATCCGAGGAAATTTGTTTTGGTCATCCCTCGATTCCACGACTTAATCTCATTTGTACACACAATCGTTTTAGTATAAAATAAAGCGACAGAGCCAGACAGATCATCAATAAATTCGAACATAAACAGTCTCCATGTTCGTTTGAAATTTCCAATCAAAGGGAGTTAAGCTCCACTACCTTCTCTCTTCCCATTATAGAGACACTGGTGATCATTTCCGAACCATTAAAACCAACCAACCAATCCACCCAACCCAACCCAACCAACCAGCCAACCAACCCAACCCAACCCAACCCAACCCAACCCAACCCAACCCAACCCAACCCAACCCAACCCAACCCAACCCAACCAACCAACCAACCAACCAACCAACCAACCAACCAAACAACCAACCAACCAACCAACCAACCAACCAACAAACCAACCCACCAACCAAAAAGTCCGTGCGTTGTGTTCTCATCCTCATCCATCCTATTAGTTAAATTATTGAGCATTGTCCCTCTTCCCATGCTTTCCTTTATTCTTTCTCTCTTTTTTGTTGTTATTTTGTCACGGAAATGATATTGCCGTAATGTAGTGATTCCCTCCCTCCTCCCCTCCCCACCCCCACCCCCATTGTTCCACCAGAGAGAGTGAGAGAGAGAGAGTGAGAGAGAGAGAGAGAGAGAGAGAGAGACGACAGAGAGAGACAGAGACAAAGACAAACACACACACACAGACAGACTGACAGACAGACAGATAGGCAGGCAGGCAGGCAGGCAGGCAGACAGGCAGGCAGGAAGGCAGGCAGACAGGCAGGCAGGCAGGCAGACACACACACATACATACTCACACATACACACTCACATACACACATACACACACATGCACACACATACACACACATACACACACATACACACACATACACATACATACACACACACACATACACACACATACACACACACACATATATACACATAAACATACACACACATACACACACATACAGACACACACACACACACACACACACACACACACACACACACACACACATACATGCATTTATGCTGAAGGGAGAAACAATTGAAAGGAAGAGTGAATCACAGTTGGACCCAGCTCTGTGTGAAGAGAAGGAAAAGGGAATGCACGCATGTATTCGATATACATGTATACATCTTATATACAACTTAACTTTATGTAAAACTTTGTCCTGGCCATTTTTTCGCACTTGCAGTAGTTCCAAAGTACTGTCGTTAAACTTTATGCGCTTTTTCCCATTTCAACTCTTTCTGCATTGGCCAAATTCCTTGTGGAGGGGCAGTCTAGATGGTATTCAACTACTTTTTCTTGAATGTCTGCACCAAAGTGCCAGTGGTTCAGAAGCTGGTCCTTGCTTTCCAGTGTCTGGTTCCAGTGAGATTACCTTCCCAGCCACACAACCTAACTAGCCTGCCTTGAGTTGTTGTTGTTGTTGTTGCGTACCTGAGCTAAACACTCCCAGGATCACCCAAGTGGGTGAGATGATTGCGTGTGTGACTGTTTTGGAACACCCCGCCATATAGGCAGCCACACTCCGTCTTCAGGGGAGCCTGCCTTGAGTAATCGGATACGTCTTTGGACTTTGTTTCTTTTCATTGAAGCCGGCAGCCATGACTGTTAATCAGTCGAGTCGAATACTCCAAAATCACGCCATTACTGTTATTACCCACAGTGAATCCTGGACAGTAGGTACTCTTGTAACAACCTCCTGTCGTTCTTAATGCCACATCATTTCATGTTCGTGCTCCCGTTCTCCCATTCTGTGTTCGAATTCGCCTTTCATCCCGGTTATTCCCCTTCTTCCTTGGATGTGAAGCCGCGTCACTGTCGGCTCCGTCCAGTCTGCTGCTCCCCTACTGAATCTCAAAGAGGACCTCCCTTCGCAGCCTTCTCACTCGCTCTGAATGTAAGATTATTATCTCAAATCCCAACCAAATTTTAACCATAGAATAGCCGTTTCATTTTACCCACATTGGACTATTATATTACAGAGTGACCAGTCATAGTTGCACGGTTTTTGTGATCAGTTCTCACTCATATACACAGAACTGTTTTTCTGCACACTTCATCAACCCCTCCCCCCTCTCGTCTCTTCCCGCCCCCGCCCACTCCCCTCTCCTTTCATTGTCTTTTCTCGGTTCAAAGCTTTGACCCAAAATACAGAAATCGGAAACATTTATCTAGAATGGTGGAAAGGAACAAGAGCTGTTAAATGGCGGTTACCCAATCGTCAAATCGGGCCGTTTTCACAGCGTTTGTGTCGGTGTCTCAGTTCGAGGCCAAGCAGATAAAAGCCCGGTTTTTTCCCCGTTCTTAGCGTCCTCGCGTGCAGTTGACGCTTGCTCAGCATGGGTTCGACAAGGGTTTGCAATCTCTGGCTGTTGACGGTTTCCGTTGATAAAGGCAGCCATTTCGTCATCAGGTGACTGGCGGGGATCAAAGCATTTCTCACTATGAGATGCACTGAAACTATCTGAGTATGACATCGGCTGTTCTGGGTGAAATGTTGGTCTTTTCAACTGCACGTACTTATATGCGACTTGCTGCATGAAAACTTTCTTGCAGATGTAAACAACTTTCCCAGCAACTGCCTTGCCATTTTTCAAAGCTTGGACATTTTCTTCAATGGAAACACACTGAATCACACTGAAATGATTTTTACTGCGTAACAGTTAATTTGACTATTGAACATTAGTAAGAAACTGCAATTTATTGGTGAATGAAATTAAGGTGTTCTTTACAGCTAAATCATTGGGCACAGTACACAAAGGTACGTACACCAGAAATGATGATTTCGTATCGATGCCTATCCAAAACGTTTACAGATGCGTGGTCACGGCTAGCGCTCGAGGAGCCAAACAGTTTTCTCCTGCTTGATCCTGTCCACGCAAACGCTCTCGGTTAAAGATCGTCTCTAAACGTTTTGATTGCTACCGATACGAATCAATGTCCTATGTGAAACGCGCTTCAGTAGTGACTGGCTGGAGAAGTGGGAAACGGAGAGAACGGCGAGAGGCTTTCGGTGGCACAGGAAGCAATGAGCAGCAGTGTGATCGCTGCCTTCAAAACGATGGGTGGCTGAAGGGCGTTTCATAGCTTGTTGGAATACAGGCAGCTTTTAATAACGAAAGATGGCAGTCTACATTTAAAAATAGTTATCGGCAACTGTTCCCTGACATCGCTTCTCCACGTCTTATCAACGAGTATATGTGTGTGTATGTGTGTGCGTGTGTGTGTGCGAGTGTGTGTGTGTGCCTGTGGGTGTGTGTGTGTGAGTGTGTGTGTGTGTGCGTGCGTGTGTATGTGTGTGCCTCTGTGTGTGTGTGCGCGCGCGCGTGTGTGTGTGTGCGTGTGTGTGTATGCCTGTGTGTGCGTGCGTGCGTGCGTGCGTATGTGTGTGTGTGTGTGTGTGTGTGTGTGTGTGTGAGTGTGTGTGCGGTGCACGTGCGTGCAGGAGTATGTGTTTCGGGAAGAAAATCAGTAAGTGATATTTTGAACGTGATTTTGTCTCAGAGTTAGAGTTTGCATATATGAAGAACGATAGACATTTATGGTGCTCAATGCAGCGACTCAGTGTCAACGTAGTGTTGTATTACATACAGCCCTTGTTGCTCTGTCTACAAAAATGTACAGTCACAAATGAAAAGATTGGCATGCTGCGGTTGGTGATGACAGGAGTGACGAGTGTGCATATGGCATCGAATATGACACGTATGTATTGTGCTTTCTGCTGAGGATTTCAGCTGCAGTAAAAACAGCACGCGGTCATAGGAAGAAGGTGTTCTCCAGATATAAGATTGTGTTTAATAGTCTCTCCTCATACATTTCTTCACTCTATTACGCTCATTTGCACATCATGCTCGACTTGATGTCGAACTGTTCTAACCGACAAGCAACCCATGTCTTTTACTTGATCAATACTTCTCTAATTCGTCATGATTACAGAAAGCAAAGGAAAACAATTAGGAGACTGCGATTCGTTTAAGAATTCATGTTTCATTTAACAAGTACAACGTGACCACTGAAGAACGCCAAAAATCCATTTTGGAATTTTGAAATATTAATAGTGTTAACTTCTCCCATCCGATCAATGTGTCAGGTTGTAAGGATTATTCAAAAAGTTGTGACCTAGATTTTTTTAGGTTTTAGATGAAGCATGATAAACTCAATAGTGTAATGTGCGAGAGTGCTTCAGTTGTAACCTGATGAGTGCTAGTTGAGCAACTGCACTTAAGGTATAATCCCGAGTCAAATGCCCACAAAATGCGGTGAAATCTTAAGAGCTCCCCCCCTCCCCCCCCCCCCCCCCCCCCCCCCCAAACCACAGGTTGCAAAAGGACTGCTGCTTCTCAGTTGTTCCCTGTGGGCGACGAAAGACTGAATTCTATCTGATATATGATGACGCGGAAATTTACGACAGACTGGCTATAGAACATCAACATCTCCTTAGGTTTGACAGCTGTGTGCACAAACTACTGGAACAAGCAATGGAAGCTTTGAGGCAAATGTCTTCTTTTTTTACCTCGCCAGATGTATTCAGTTCTCGAAGGTTTAGTTATCTCTACACGCTAACTGAAACTAACATTCTTGACGATATTTGTTTACGTCATCACAGCCAACACCTGAGTGTGATTGCGTAATTTTTATACACCTTCTTCAGCACCACCATTGGGGCGCAATGAACCTGTCAAGATTGGCTCAGGTTCCATGGATAAGAAGGTCTGTTTCTAACTTCTTTGTCAGCACAATGAAGCCAGCCGCTCCGCTGCAGTAGAATTTCCTGACATCAACGAGGCTTGCCTGCATCATCTCCAGGAAATCCATGCAACTATAACCTAACTGTCGAGACAAAAAGCCTGAAACTAGCGTGCGACGGAACTCCATAGAAGACATAAACAGATCTTGAAGTTTAAGAGCAAACACTCGTTGCAGAGGCAGATGTGCTCTAGGAAGAGCAGGAAGACTGAAATCACGCGTGCTAAATTGCGTTCCATTTTAGTCGTAGGAAAAGCTCATTAATAAACATGCGAGTCAAGTGGCAGTCAATATGCATTGTCAAAGGGAATCTGGCTCGAAATGGCAATGGCTGCACTGTTACTAATGGAGCTGAAGGCAATGTGTTGGAATTAAGAGCGCCTTTTCACACACACAATAGTCTCGATCGGCTCGGCATTTTCCTCGGGTCTTTGGGTCGACTTTTGGTGCAAATCTATTCTTGCAGCTGATGAAGCATACATACATGCACGGAAGCATGGTGAATCAGGTCCCTGGGCTTCATCAGAAGCCGGGGGAACATTCCCACAAGACTCAATGCCGCGTTAATGATATACGGCTTCGAATGATTCACTGTCTTCTGTACCTTCAATGCTATCCAGTCTACTCCAAGGCGGTAATACAATGCGCACTGAACCTCATTCTATGAAACATTTTTGGGTTTCTTGCAGTCGTAAACACCGCTAGTGCTAACTACTGAACCACAACCTGCAATAATCGAGAATACACAATATGTGACCAGCCACGACAAAACCAGTGCTAAGTCGCGCGGCACTATTTTGCGCTACGACTGAAAAAAGGCAGGGAGGGTCACTCTGGGTGAATTTCACTTTTTGATGAAAATAGATTCTACATGGTTCAAACTATCATGCCAGTAAAGGAAACATTTTGAAGAATTATATTTTGATGGTAAAATAAAGACTTTTGTGTTATGTATTGTTTCAAAAGCTCCCTGTAATTAGCGTTAATTGCCTCATTTTAGCCGCAATAAACACACCTAAGCCCTTGCAGAACCCCTTCATGTTATATACCGTTAGAAAGGCCGCTCTCTCGGCGTTCCCGCTCTGTGCATGTCGAAGAAAAATAAGGTCAGCTATTTTTGGAAACGGAGTTTGAAATACCGTTGCTAAGGTGTTTAATGTCTGAAGAGGGTAAATCTTCTGAGACCGTTTTTTCAAAATGACAGCTGCTTCAGTACCCAACTTGAAATGCCTGTAACTCCTATTCTAATTAACTCACACTGTTCATTCTCATATCAAAACAAACAGAAATGAATGCAGAATTCAAAAGTATTAAAACCCCATTTTGTCCAAAAATGGACTTAGCACTGGTTTTGTCGTGGCTGGTCACATATTATCGAGTGCCTTTGCTGACCGCACTCCAAGCTACGAGATAATCAAAGCTATCACTAATCAAACTTTCCTATGTAATTTGTATAGGGAACTAAGTCACAGAATCCAGAATGAATTATCTTTTCTGACAGTCAAACCTTATAGCAGCCTAAAGACGCGACAACACACAAACGCACCTTCACAGATGGTCACTGAAAGTTGCGTATGCTGCGAAATTATTATTACTATAATCAAGAAAGTATTCTCCTTTCGCATTCTTTCTCTAAATCGCTATCGTAGAAGGAAAAGTCAACAAATAGGAAACGAAATACGTGCCTCTGTGTACGATAAGCACGATAAATCTATGCCTTACCCTACTAAAACTGAGCATCTCGAAGATGTGCGCCGCAGATCATTTGACGAAGCGATAAAATACGTCGAAAGTATTCAACATAAAGTGTACTTGAATTGCCTGTTGTAGGACAAATAAAGTTGTATTGTATCTGCATCGGTATCAGCCCACGATTGGACACTCTTTACTCTTCAGCCATTTGGCCTACACAGTGTAGTTTTTGTCTGGCTGAACGCCTGGTTTTCCCTTGCGGTGTCTAGGGGGAAAGGGTGCCAAAATGTGTCACGCGAAAAACAGACAACAAAGACATGTATTCGGGATTCAAACCCTGTCCATATGAACGACTGGGTTTCCTGTTCGGTGTTCGGGGAAAGCGTTTGAGAGAGGTCATCATGACTAAAATAGAAATCTGCCCAAAAGTTATCGAATCTTGTAGAAAGTTTCCTTCAGCCAAAGTAAGGAGCACTTTTGAATCACCAGTTGCACGTCGACACTATTAGAGACTAAGCGGTGACAAAGTCATCCGAGATCCAGTCGTTCTGTATGTTTTCCTGTCGCAGCCCAGTGACAAAGCGAACCGCGGTAAAGAACACCACCACAGGGTCCACAAAGTCGATGAAAGATCACACGGTGACGCTGGGAGGAAAGCCAGTCCTGTGTTTTTACAAAGGACGAAGAGACGCTTCAAGCACGGCATTTCGCCAGTCCAGGGCATGGCGTGATCTTTTATCGTGATGGGCCGAAACGGCGGGGCAGTGTCTCAAAAATAGCGTCTGAAATAGATCGGTGCATGAGGTTAAGTCGTGACCGCGGCACAGTGCCGGTGGCCTGGCTACTCGTGGGCTGAGGCGCGTTTCTCAGGACTAGGATGCGCCAGCAAAGTTAGTCAAAGGCAATCCGAATGAGGCGCGTTTCTCAGGACTAGGATGCGCCAGCAAAGTTAGTCAAAGGCAATCCGAATGAGGCGCGTTTCTCAGGACTAGGATGACCTCGCGAAGTCAGTCAAAGGCAATCCGAATGAGGCGCGTTTCTCAGGACTAGGATGCGCCAGCAAAGTTAGTCAAAGGCAATCCGAATGAGGCGCGTTTCTCAGGACGAGGTTGCGCCAGCAAAGTCAGTCAAAGGCAATCCGAATGAGGCGCGTTTCTCAGGACTAGGATGACCTCGCGAAGTCAGTCAAAGGCAATCCGAATGAGGCGGGTTTCTCAGGACTAGGATGCGCCAGCAAAGTTAGTCAAAGGCAATCCGAATGAGGCGCGTTTCTCAGGACTAGGATGACCTCGCGAAGTCAGTCAAAAGCAATCCGAATGAGGCGCGTTTCTCAGGACTAGGATGACCTCGCGAAGTCAGTCAAAGGCAATCCGAATGAGGCGGGTTTCTCAGGACTAGGATGCGCCAGCAAAGTTAGTCAAAGGCAATCCGAATGAGGCGCGTTTCTCAGGACTAGGATGACCTCGCGAAGTCAGTCAAAGGCAATCCGAATGAGGCGGGTTTCTCAGGACTAGGATGCGCCAGCAAAGTCAGTCAAAGGCAATCCGAATGAGGCGCGTTTCTCAGGACTAGGATGACCTCGCGAAGTCAGTCAAAGGCAATCCGAATGAGGAGAGTTTCTCAGGACTAGGATGCGCCAGCAAAGTCAGTCAAAAGCAATCCGAATGAGGCGCGTTTCTCAGGACTAGGATGCGCCAGAAAAGTCAGTCAAAGGCAATCCGAATGAGGCGGGTTTCTCAGGACGAGGATGCGCCAGAAAAGTCAGTCAAAGGCAATCCGAATGAGGCGGGTTTCTCAGGACGAGGATGACCTCACGAAGTCAGTCAAAGGCAATCCGAATGAGGCGGGTTTCTCAGGACGAGGATGCGCCAGCAAAGTCAGTCAAAGGCAATCCGAATGAGGCGGGTTTCTCAGGACGAGGATGACCTCACGAAGTCAGTCAAAGGCAATCCGAATGAGGCGGGTTTCTCAGGACTAGGATGCGCCAGCAAAGTCAGTCAAAGGCAATCCGAATGAGGCGGGTTTCTCAGGACGAGGATGACCTCACGAAGTCAGTCAAAGGCAATCCGAATGAGGCGGGTTTCTCAGGACTAGGATGCGCCAGAAAAGTTAGTCAAAGGCAATCCGAATGAGGCGCGTTTCTCAGGACGAGGATGCGCCAGAAAAGTCAGTCAAAGGCAATCCGAATGAGGCGGGTTTCTCAGGACTAGGATGCGCCAGCAAAGTTAGTCAAAGGCAATCCGAATGAGGCGCGTTTCTCAGGACTAGGATGCGCCAGCAAAGTCAGTCAAAGGCAATCCGAATGAGGCGCGTTTCTCAGGACTAGGTTGCGCCAGCAAAGTTAGTCAAAGGCAATCCGAATGAGGCGGGTTTCTCAGGACTAGGATGACCTCACGAAGTCAGTCAAAGGCAATCCGAATGAGGCGCGTTTCTCAGGACTAGGATGCGCCAGAAAAGTCAGTCAAAGGCAATCCGAATGAGGCGCGTTTCTTAGGACGAGGTTGCGCCAGCAAAGTTAGTCAAAGGCAATCCGAATGAGGCGCGTTTCTCAGGACGAGGATGCGCCAGAAAAGTCAGTCAAAGGCAATCCGAATGAGGCGCGTTTCTCAGGACTAGGATACGCTAGCAAAGTTAGTCGAAGGCAATCCGAATGAGGCGCGTTTCTCAGGACTAGGATACGCTAGCAAAGTTAGTCGAAGGCAATCCGAATGAGGCGGGTTTCTCAGGACGAGGATACGCTAGCAAGTCAATCAAAGGCAATCCGAATGAGGCGGGTTTCTCAGGACTAGGATACGCTAGCAAAGTTAGTCAAAGGCAATCCGAATGAGGCGGGTTTCTCAGGACTAGGATACGCTAGCAAGTCAATCAAAGGCAATCCGAATGAGGCGCGTTTCGTTTCAAAAAGTGTTCAAACCATTCGCCTGCTCATCCGTAGCGAATCAAAGTGTTCTCGGACTAGATACAACTGCAAAGTTGCTCACCCGAGGGGCGGGTAAACATTATTTTGAACAAAACGTTGATGTTGTTTCCTATTGTTGTGGAGTGGGGGTGGGGGTGGGTGGTGGGAGGAACGAGATGATTTTTCCTAAAACTGGCTTTGAGTTATCACGTGACTTATATGTGACAATTGAACATAGCGAAGTGCTTTACTTTAATTTTTCTTTTATTTTGCTATATATACTCGCCCTCTGGGCAAGCAACTCTGCAGTTTCATCTAGTCAGAGGTAAATGTCATTCGCTACGGGCGAGCAGGTAAATTGTTTGAACACCTTTCGAAACGAAACGCGCCTGAATTGGATTGCCTAACTTGGCTTGCCCATCCTAGTCCTGATAATTACGCCTCTGCTGTATCTCCTAACGCCCTCGCACGTCGCCTCAGATGAAAGAAACAATGCTTGAACCAATTCAGGAACGGAGACGCCTCGATGTTCACGGATACGATTATCAACACTGACGGGCGCCGCATCCGACTGGAAAGTCCACGGTCTGCAGGAAGCAAATGCAATTTTCCTATGGAATCGAATCACTTGGGAATAAAAAAAGGAAAAGACAAAGAAAAAACCTCTCTGTCTGAGACGTGGGAGCGCCCCCGCTACGTTAGCACGCGAGGCCCGGGCACTGGTGTCAGGGCTGGCGTTGCCGTCGTGACTTGATCCCACCACGCGGCTCACAGACGCTCTAGGAAGTCATCCTGTGAACATCTGGTGCCGGCCAGCTTTTCGAGTAGCTCAATACCCAAATCCCCACCCTTCACCCCCACCCTACTACCCATTCCAATCCCATTCTCCATTCCCATCATTTATCCCCACCCCTCTGCCCATTCCAATCCCATCTTCTATCCCCACCCCCATCCCTCTACTCATTCCAAACCAACCCTCTATCCATACCCCCATCCCTCTACCCATTCCACCCCCATCTCCTATCCCCACCCTTCACCCCCATCCTACTACCCATTCCAAACCCCATCTCCTATCCCCACCCTTCACTCCCATCCTACTACCCATTCCAAACCCATCCCCTACCTCCACCCTTCACCCCCACCCCTTTTCCTACTCCAACCCCATCCTCTATCTCCACCCCAATCGCTCTTCCCATTCCATCCCCATCCTCTATCCCCACCCCCATCCCTCTACCCATTCTAATCCCATCTTCTATCTCCACCCCCACCTCTCTACCCACTCCCACCCCACCCCCATCCCCATCCTCCACCACGATGCAAACTCAGTACCATGCAGGATGTTGACTCAGCGATGGACAGTTCCCCGAGAACAGGACGTCCATCACTGTCCGTTTTTCCTTCCTCCCCAGAAAAAGGATATCTCTTTCTCCTGCATGAGAATGACTACCCAAGTTTTGTGCTGAGCTGGCTGTTTTCCCGCGATGAATCTGACACAATGAATCCATCGAGACGCATGAAAATTTTGCTCACGTCTACAGCACAAAGTGCATCATTTTTCAAGCTCGACTCAAAATGGACTGCCAACTCTGGTTTGCACCTCGTAAATCTGTATTTCACAAAATCAAATTACCAGTTGTGATTTGTATGCACAAAAGATAAAGTTCTACGACTATGTAAACGACAGAATCGAAGTTCGAATGACTCAACTGGTCAATCAGTCAGTCAGTCAGCCAGCCAGCCAACTGGCCAGCCAGCTAGCAAACCAGTCAGCAAGCTAGCAATAAGTTCTTCAGTCAGTCGACCTGTTGGTTTGTTAATCTGTCCACATGATATCCGCTCAGTCACAAAGAGGACGAGTTACGTTAGTAAGTTTTATCATTCCAAGCTAGATTTGAAACGAACACTTTATGCAACAATATAATGCGCTTTTTGTTCTCGTTTACTGAACAAAGCCATTCAACATTAAGTTTTCATCCTAAAAATACTTCGGGATCCCAGCAGCCAAAGACTCGAACCACTCAAAATCTTATTCTTTCCTGCTGCCTCTGCTCTATGCTCACAGCGCATCAAACTCCAGGTTAGCTCAGGAAAAGTCACAGAGGAGTGGTCCCTGGAGTCGAACAGCTCACGGTAGCGAGAGCAAGGAGAAGGAATGGAACTTGTAACGCATGCCGACATTGTCTCTCGGGCTCAGGAGTCCCTAATTGTAGCGGAAGAGCAGTGCGTGGGGAGTTACAGGGCCTGGAACGATTGGCCAGCGCGGCAAATTGCGTGTCGTCCAAAGTCTCAGCACGACCAAGCTGGTCTGGAGCGGCAGACGACAATTTACTCTGGATCCCCATCATCTCCACACAGGGAAGGTGGATCTCTCTCTCTCTCTCTCTCTCTCTCTCTCTCTCTCTCTCTCTCTCTCTCTCTCTCTCTCTCTCTCTCTCTCTCTCTCTCTCTCTCTCGCGCGCGCGCGCGCCTTTAATTGTCTCGTGGGCATCGTCAGCTCGCGAGGCTGCTGGCGAGAGGTCGAGTGAGCTTAGTGTGCAAGATGTTGCTGCTGCTCTTTAAAACCGTCTTTGCCTCCATTCTCAAAATTTCTTGAGTATGAAAGAGGCAAACGACGGGGAATGTACGGCTGGAACAAATCAAAGCGCAGCTGATATAAGACGTTGTCATAACATCGTTCAAATGATGAAACTTTGAAAACAGAGGTTTTACTGCGGGACTGATGCCACGCACATTAAAGAAGGAGTCATGTATTGCTCTGAGGCAGAAAACATCATCCGATTAAATAAGTTACTCGAGTAACATGTTGTAACCATGGAATCTCTCTCTCTCTCTCTCTCTCTCTCTCTCTCTCTCTCTCTCTCTCTCTCTCTCTCTCTCTCTCTGTTGTTTTGCGTGCGTGAATGCGTGCGTGCGTGCGTGTGTATGTGTCCGTGTGTGTGTCAGTCCGTCTATGACTTTCTGTCTGTCTATGGATGTGTCTTGTCCGTATGTTTACGTGTCTGTCTCCTAATAGTGAACTATTTCACATCTGTAACTCTGGTTTTTCAATTCACGCTTCACCGTTTTTGTACAGTGCGAACAATAATAGAAATAAAAACATGTTGAGTAAGCTACACATACTCGAAGAATCCCTATCTAATGAAACTGAAAGCTTGTCGCACGAAAGAATATATTTTGCATATTGAATAACAAAGCCTACTCATTCATTTTCCGAGGAGAACCATGATGCGATGCACTTCATACAAAATGCGAGGAGAAATCGATTGTCCAACAAAGACTTTGAAAAATATTTCTTACGTCTACTAAATCTCCTTAAATTACCCCAGATATATGGAGCAGTTGTAGACACTATCAATCTACAAGCATATAACACTTGGCAGCTCTCTCAGTACAATCGAGGCTTGCAAGATCTCCTTAGCTCAGCAAAGGACACAGCAGCACTTCCAACTGTTTTCCCCTTGGAAAGGAGTCTGCTCAAAGGCGGGGGTTGATGATCCGTGCATCCACCGCAGAAATATAATCTGGCCTCTCCTTTTCAAACGACCTACAGAAATAGCCATCGACCCGACCCTCGCTACCTAATTTGATTTCTCCTGCAACAGACACCCATGCACGCTATGTGCTCGACGTATCCACACCGGCGACTAAAGTACAACCACAGACAACGACGAAGACTATTTCGAGGTTATCAGAAAAGAGTTGAAACTCATATTTTATGTGACTTTTCAGCACAACATGACACGGATGTCATCTTTCGGAAATTTTGAACTATAAATATGGTCGTAAAATTGAGACATTTTTCTTTCCGATGATGCAAAAAGCTTGAAAATAGGAGGAGAAATAGTGACAAAGTTATGAACTACTGACGACCGCTACCCACTGTTACGGCGATTTTAGAAAGGTAGCTTTAAAATGTAGGCAAAGAAAGCTACACAGTGTTGTTATCGTGATGATTATTTTGAATTGGGTATTTCGGCTGACAAGCTGGACAGCTACCAATGGAAAAAATGTCAGAAAAGATGAGTTGGGAAAATATGCTATATGAGCATGCTAAACCTGGCCGATCTGTTTACAGTTAATCCCACGCGCGGATGAAATATTGATTTCTAGAGGAAATTTGCAGTCCTGTTTTGGTAGGGTGAGGTCCGATTTTTGCAGAATAAACAGAAATTAACTGAATTTTCCCCAAAACGCGATGCTATGGTATAAACAAACAGAGGGATGTTCCAAATATATGAAAATCTCAAAATTGACATGCCTAACCTCTCTCAGTATTTTTTAGCGATATCTCGAAATAAGGTCGTGTGACTCCCGTCGCATTTTGTAGTGGAGGGTCCGTCATCAGTTGCTTGAACACACTACAGCATAGACCTCATCACACGCCTCCCTCCCCTTGGGTGTACGGCTTATTTGTCACTGAAATCGTTTTTAACTTGGGCTGACGCCTCATAACTGTCTGTGTATCCAGCTGTTCTAACCGTCTATCCCTCGGCCTACCTGTCCGTCTATCCCTCGGCCTACCTGTCCGTCTATCCCTCGGCCTACCTGTCCGTCTATCCCTCGGCCTACCTGTCCGTCTATCCCTCGGCCTACCTGTCCGTCTATCCCTCGGCCTACCTGTCCGTCTATCCCTCGGCCTACCTGTCCGTCTATCCCTCGGCCTACCTGTCCGTCTATCCCTCGGCCTACCTGTCCGTCTATCCCTCGGCCTACCTGTCCGTCTATCCCTCGGCCTACCTGTCCGTCCGACCTCAAGCACGTAGGCAAAGAGACAGGTGGGAAAGGAGAAAGCAGATAGGTCGGTAGGTAGATAGGATGATGGGAAGGAAGGCATACCGCAGGTAGATAATTAGGTGGGAAGTAAGTAAGCTCAAAAAGTTAGGTAGGCAGGCAGGTAGGCAGATAGGTAGGTGATTAGGTAGGTAGGTATATACATGTAGGTCGGAAGATAGGTAGGTAGGTAAATAGGCAGGCAGGCAGGCAAGCAGGCAGGTACGTAGGTAGGTAGGTAGATAGGTACATAGATAGGTGAAAAGGTAGGTAGGCAGGACGGTAGGTAGAAAGGTAGATGGGTAGATAGGTAGGTGCATGCGTGCGTGCGTGCGTGCGTGCGTGTGTGTGTGTGTGTGTGTCTGTGAGTGTGTGTGTGTTTGTGCGTGTGCTAATGCGTGTGTTTGTTTGTACGTTTGTGTGTTTCTACGTGCGTGCGTGTGTGTGATATTTTTAGTCCCATTAGTTTGCCTACCTCATTAGTTCAGTTTGGTTCTGTCGTTTGTACTCGTCAGGTTCCTGTAAACATATTTTCCCACAGTCTTGTGTACTTTCAACGAAAACAAGCAACTTGCTGAAAGGTCCCCTACTTCCAATCCTCGGTAAAAACCACCAACTTCAACTTTCTTAATGACTATTGACGCATTAGTGCTTCCCAGAATCTTGGTCCGTGAAAACTAATTTGTTTCTATTTGAAGGGCTCTTCATATTAAAACGAGCCATTTTACACAAATGTAAGGAAGATATGCGCCAGTTGACTATTGCGCTAACTGACAAGGACATCTAGCAACATCTGAAAAACATCTCAACTGCCTCGTGGTTTCACTTTTCACTTGCTCATGCATGATAGGAACCATCTTCCGACAGCATCAGGACTAGCCTTTCCCAAACGTATTAAGTTATTTCAGGCCACGGACAAAGAGAGTAGTTCATCCTTTCTGGGGGACAGAGGCAAGGCCTTGGGGGGAGGATGTGGCTGTACGATGATAGAGATAGGGAATGGGGTGAGGGTTGAGTGGAGTAGGATTCTAGTGCAGACTCTAGAAAAACAGACAAAAAGTTGGGAAATCCACCTCTCAGGCTAAACTGGAGCGACAAGACAATTCTTTGTTCGATAGAGGAATGACACTTGTCCCCACTGGCTTCCGAACTACATGTATAATTATGTAGCCATAGCAGGGACTATGCTCCGCTTGGCGCACTTTGGTGTAGCCTTACAGCGTGTTTGTGTGTGTGTGTGTGTGTGTGTGTGTGTGTGTGTGTGTGTGTGTGTGTGTGTGTGTGTGTGTGTGTGTGTGTGTGTGTGGTGTGTGTGTGTGGTGTGATGTGTGTGTGTTTTGTGTATGTGTATGTGTGTGGTGTGTGTGTGTGTTGTGTGTGTGTGTGTGTGTGTGTGTGTGTGTGTGTGTGTGGTGTGTGATGTGTGTGGGGTGTGGGGGGTGTGTGATGTGTGTAGGGTGTGGGGTGTGTGTGTGTGTGTGTGTGTGTGTGTGTGTGTGTGGTGTGGTGTGTGTGTGTGTGGTGTGTGGTGTGTATGTGTGGTGTGTGTATGTGTGTGTGTGTGTGTGTGTGTGTGGTGTGTGGTGTGTGTGTGTGTGTGTGTGTGTGTGTGTGGTATGTGTGTGTGTGTGTGTGTGTGTGTGTGTGTGGTGTGTGTGTGTGTGTGTGTGTGTGTGTGTGCATGTGTGTGTTCGTATGTGTGTTTGTGTGTGTGTGTGTGTGTGTGTGTGTGTGTGTGTGTGTGTGCGTGCGGCGTGCGTGCGTGCGTGTTTAATAAAAAATACGAGGGGAAAGAGAAGTCGGCGCACGTACCTCACATAGTCAGTCTGTTTAACCCATCATCAGTACCACATCATCCACTCTTACCTGATGAAGGAACTGTATTCAGAAAGCCTGTGAAAGGTCAAACACACACTGTCGGGACAGTGTCTACTTGAATTTCCATTTGCACGCGAGTCCAATTCCGGACTACTTTAAGACAGTCATCGATGTCATCATGAAGATATCATTAGAGAACCAAGACAGAATGGGATGGATGGAGTTTGGGGCTTATCAGCCTTTGTTGGCTGTATAAGAACATTTACTCATTTAGCACGAAAATCACAAGAATGGTTTAGAATAAACACAATTCAAGTCACGATGTCCCTATGTATTCGCATCTTACGAATCACGTAGGGAGACGCGGATGGTCTATTTTTATCTCCAACCCACAGGAGTCTCCCATTACAGAATTCAAAATAGCATACCAACAATTACTATAGTGAGTCACATGTAGGTCTTCAAACAAATGCCAAGAGACACATGAGCTTTGACATGACATGACATGATATAACATAACAACAAAGCATACCATACCATACCATACCATACCATACCATACCATACCATACCATACCATACCATACCATACCATACCATACCATACCATACCATACCATACCACACCATACCATACCATACCATACCACACCACACCACACCACAACACACCACACCACAACACAACACAACACAACACACCACAACACAACACAACACAACACAACACAACTCAACACAACACAGCATATTTATCATTTATCCAAAATGTGGAAATTAAGTTCAATGGCATTAGGTATTGTTATTTACAACATACACTTTCCAGAGCAAGACAAAACGTTACAGACAAGGGGTTGTGTAAGGGTTACATTGCAAGAGGTTAAGATCATACTGCAGTTTGTGAATAGTCGGTGTTAAAAATACTTATGGCAGTTGGTATAAAGTTCGATAATACGTGTGTCCGTCTGGGTGTATTTTCCGGGGACGGAACTGAGGTATAAGCTTGGAGTGGAATTCTGTGTGAATTTCTTCATTTCTCACGATGATAAAAATCTTCTTTCTCACAGGATTTTGGTCGATCGGGTTGATAAGATCAAAGCAGTTTCATACAATGTACTCCATTTATTCAACGTTTCCTTGTCTGGTCACGCAATCATTTCACTGGCAACTGCTCTAGACCAAAATGCCGTGAAATATTTTGTGTATGAGGGCATGCTATTTGAGGGATTACAGTCGTTTGCCAAAACCGGCAAAGTTTTTATGTGATTTCTGTATGTGGGTCGTAGACAGGAGCAGATATTATGGGTCGTTCTAGGCGACTGGTTCATGATTAATAAGTGTGGAAATGGAGCGTACACTTATTGGAATTCTAAACAACACCAGTGAATTAGGTAGTCAACGACAGTACATGCCTACAGAGACTGATAGACCGTGAAAACTTTCTCTCTCTCTCTCTCTCTCTCTCTCTCTCTCTCTCTCTCTCTCTCTCTCTCTCTCTCTCTCTCTCTCTCTCTCTCTCTCTCCCCACCCCCACCTACCAATCCCCTACCTCCACCCCCCTTTTTAATATGGTCGTGTCTATAGCTTCTTCGGACTAGGACATTCAGATAACGTCCAAAGACGACCATACACAGTTCTCGCATTGGAGTGCCAGTGGTTACGTTCGAGGTCTCCGCCACTTGCCTGCCTGAACCCTCCTGTGGGTTTGGGGTAAGAATAAACCTGCCGCGTCTCCCAATGCATTTCGCAAATGGCGAATAACTAAGGAAATCTATATTAGACTTGATGTTATGCAAACCATTTCTAGTTATGTTTGTTATCAATTGCTTTACATAGCCTACACATGCTGATAGCCCGTGAATTTCATTCATCTTTACCATCCTCATCGTGCCTGAATGATACAGTGTGGCGGTGTGTGTGTGTGTGTGTGTGTGTGTTAGTGTCGTGTGAGAGTGTCTGCGAGTGGGTGGTGTGTGTGTGTGTGTGTTGTGTGTGTGGTGTGTGTGTGTGTGTGTGTGGGGTGTGTGTGTGTGTGTGTGTGTGTGTGTGTGTGTGTGTGTTCCGTCTAAGTGAAATTTGCATGCAAGTGGCGTGACGAGGAAGTAAGCATACTAACACGTGCACAACTGTGCAGCTGCTCAAGATTGTGCTAATCTTAGTTTGCTCTGGTTTGCTTTGTTGTAGTTTTAATGCAGCTTGATCTTTATCGTCATCAGTCTCCACCCTATCCCCACTGTGTTAACACACCACGAATTCTCTAAAGGGAGAAGTAACGTAATGGCTTATACTTCGTATGACTTACATAGCTCGCGAACGACCGTTGTTTTGAAAGGTAGGATGACTTAGTGTCTTTATGATGTGCAGGTGTGTGGTTAATTGGCAATTAACCGACTCTAGATGTGTGTTTAAGTGTTGACAAGAACGGTAGAAACATAATTAATTCCTTGCGGAGATTAGTCATCTCATCATAAACATCTGCAGTCTCGTGGAGTCCTGCCTAAATATTTCACGTCACGTAGGACATCCGTGGTGGCCTCATGAAACTGGTTGCCTCAAACACAATGAATCATGTGCACCCTTTGTTGTCGGGGGGGGGGGGGGGGGGGATTTTTATTGACGAACAGCATCTTAGCGGCCATTTACACCCAGTATAGTCTAATGACAAACGAAAAAGCATGTAACTACTTTGTCATGACAGGGCAGCGTTACCACAGATATACCCATTGACACCTTCTCTTTGGAGGTAAATGTACTCCGCTTTATGGTCATTTACAGTAACATTTCATCATTTTCCTTCAGTTTTACCTCCTTCTTTCTCTCCCTCCCCCTCCCTTCCAAATTCCAGATTGTCCTTTGCAAGACCATAATCTGCCTATATTCATTCCGTCATTTCGATTAATCTGCCTCAACCATGAGAAACAAGTTTTGTTTCATATATTAACCATTGATAAGTCTAGTCTTTGTAATCTACGTTTCATCAGAACGTTTGTGGTGGGTAATATTAGACAGAAGTATAACCAAAAGGGAGGAAATTAATTTTTTGCACACCTGATATTCTCTCGTCGTGCTTTTGCGTGTAAAGAAAGCGACTGCCCTTCTAAATTTTGAAAGATGATTGCTTAGCCCTAATGAAATAACAAAACATTGTTTTGCTCTTATTACTGAAAATCAGTTGACTTTAGAATGGGCTATTCCGATGAGTGATAAAGTCGATTTCTCAACTCATCGCTTGTCAAATTATAAAAAGCTGATATCCTTTAGAAAATCATAACCTCTTAGAGAATGGAAAGTAGGAAGACAACAACAACAACAACCCTATCGATCCTCCCAAGCAAACACAGAAACAAAGAAACAAACACCCCCACCCCCATCCATCCATCCATCCATCCATCCATCCATAACCCCCCCCCCCCCCCAAAAAAAAAAAAAAATAAAAAAAAAAAAATAAACTTAGAAGCAATATCTTGGGAGAATGTTCGAGTAGAAGACGAAAAACGAAAGTCCTCTAACGCATTTACGGACTTTTTTTTGGCAAGAAAGACGACGTAAGATCTCTGCAAGAACAAGCATCACTGCAGCATTACCAGCAGAACTCATCCTGTTATTTACAGACTACAGAGGTTGGGGAGATGACGTCACTGCAATTAAGCGGCAAAACGAAAAATGTCAGTCAACAAAAGCCAACGTGCACTTTTGAACTCTTCCGCCACACAAGACTTGCATCGATCGAAATAGCCGCCAGCGGTTGGGGAAGTGAGCGGTAATGAGGACGCGCGGGAGACGGGGTGGGGGGTGGGGGGGGGGGGGGTGGGGATGGGAAACAGGAAGTTGGGAGTCCATAGGTGTTGTGTTCCGAGCAATGTACTTCTTTCAATCAATAAAGACTGGATGGAGGCTTATAAATAGTTCAACTCGTAGAATGTACTACGATACTTCTTACAGTGCAACTCAATGCGTCGTTGGCCCTCCAAATGGCGCCCGGCAATTCCCCCGCCGCGCATGCGCGCATAACGCGTCATCTAATGACACAGAATTCAGAACGAAGGCAAAACCAAGTGATAAAACACGATAACACCACAGAGCACAAACTGCTAAGGCCGCCACAGCTACGGAGATAATCATCATAGAACACAAACCTCTGCTAAGACAGCCACAGCTATGGAGATAATCATCTTAGAAAACAAACGGCTAAGACAGCCACAGCTATGGAGATAATTATCATAGAACACTAAGACAGCCACAGCTATGGAGATAATCATCATAGAACACAAACTGCTAAGACAGCCACAGCTATGGAGATAATCATCATAGAACACACAAACGGCTAAGACAGCCACAGCTCTGGAGATAATCATCATAGAACACAAACTGCTAAGGCAGCCACAGCTATGGAGATAAACACCATAGAACACAAACTGCTAAGACAGCCACAGCTATGGAGATAAACATCACAGAACACACAAACGGCTAAGACAGCCACAGCTCTGGAGATAATCATCATAGAACACAAACTGCTAAGACAGACACAGCTATGGAGATAATCATCATAGAACACAAACTGCTAAGGCAGCCACAGCTATTGAGATAATCATCATAGAACACAAACTGCTCAGACAGCCACAGCTATGGAGATATTCATCATAGAACACAAACTGCTAAGACAGCCACAGCTATGGAGATAATCATCATAGAACACAAACTGCTAAGACAGCCACAGCTATGGAGATAATCATCATAGAACACAAACTGCTAAGGCAGCCACAGCTATGGATATAATCATCATAGAACACAAACTGCTAAGACAGCCACAGCTATGGAGATATTCATCATAGAACACAAACTGCTAAGACAGCCACAACTATGGAGATAATCATCATAGAACACACAAACGGCTAAGACAGCCACAGCTCTGGAGATAATCATCATAGAACACAAACTGCTCAGACAGCCACAGCTATGCAGATAATCATCATAGAACACAAACTGCTAAGGCAGCCACAGTTATGGAGATAATCATCATAGAACACAAACTGCTAAGACAGCCACAGCTATGGAGATAATCATCATAGAACACAAACTGCTAAGACAGCCACAGCTATGGAGATATTCATCATAGAACACAAACGGCTAAGACAGCCACAGCTCTGGATATAATCATCATAGAACACAAACTGCTAAGACAGCCACAGCTATGGAGATATTCATCATAGAACACAAACTGTTAAGACAGCCACAGCTATGGAGATAATCATCATAACACAAACTGCTAAGGCAGCCACAGCTATGGAGATAATCATCATAGAACACAAACTGCTAAGACAGCCACAACTATGGAGATATTCATCATAGAACACAAACTGCTAAGGCAGCTACAGCTATGGAGATATTCATCATAGAACACAAACTGCTAAGACAGCCACAGCTATGGAGATAATCATCATAGAACACA
>JAWQFJ010010129.1:77500-82500 GCA_034096865.1 Theodoxus fluviatilis | reverse complement strand
ATTTCTTTATAATGCATAATTTTTAGTGGAAAGTTTGACTTGAAGAGAATCCCAATGCCACCTGATGAAGAGCTGTTACCAGAAAACACTGCTGCATATCCCCATTCATTCTGCCAAAACTCTGCTGCCTCCTTTGTCACGTGTATTTACTGTAGAAAGATTATGCTAAATTCATTATCCCTTAACGCCTAACTTAATAGCCCGACTGTCAGACGGGCGAACGGGCGTTTGGGGTTCTCGCCGAAACTGCGTTTGTTCTCAATAGAGCGCGCCGTCTGACTCCAAACGCCGGTTCGCCCGTCTGACAGTCGGGCTATTAAGTTATAAGGCCTAACTTGCTTGTCGTTCGGATGGTGTCGGCGAACTTGACGAAAGTGACGACTCAGATTGTTGTCATGGAGGAGGTCACGGAAGAGAAACTGTGGCGTATTTAGTGATGGTCTGTGCTCTCAGATTACTGTCTAGTATCATATAAACCGATGTGTGTGAGCTATTCTTTTCTATACAACATCTGATGCAAAGAGGATCATAGATGCATGTATATTCTTATTCTTATCTTTGATTCTGGTCGAAATGCTTCTAGTCGAAACTATACTCTATAGCAGTCGTCGCCAATGCGAGTACTCATTCTTATTGTAAAAGTATGGTTTATATAGCGATTTATCGGCCAAACCAAGTTGTCAAACCGCTCCTCCCTTCTCACGCAGTCCCCCAGTCTTCATTGTCGTCGCCAACCGGGCGTTGTTGTTATTTTAATGCGAACGCACAGCGTCAGCGAGAGTGTTGAGAGTTCACGCGTACAACAGATTTCCTCTGACTGTGGAGCGTAGTCGAGTCTAACCGTGGCTGTATTTCGATGACCTTCTTTTGCTGTGTGTTACATCGAATTTTGCATTGAAATTGAAGTATGCATTGTAAATTTGCTGTTTTCTTGACAAAATTACTCAGTCTTGTTGATTCGAGCCCGGCCAAGCTTCGCGCACTTCTATTTATAGCTAACGCGCGGACCTCACCGACACCAGGAAAGATTATAAATACATTGTGATTGTTGTCCTTTAACCTGCCACCTGCCTTCGGCTGGTCCACACAGAGGGCGAGTCGACCTCCATTCCATTTGTAAAATGTGAGCGCTTTCACGACCTATGGATGCATTCAACATACAGCTTTGATAAATTAATGCTGTTTATGGCTTATATTTTCTTTGGATGGGTTTTGAGTATCAACAAATACAGCTTTTTCTGTGCGAACCGTAGACTATATACGCCATTTTAAGTGTGCAAACAGTCGTCAGAACGCCAACAAAACCTCCTCCTCGAAGAAGAGTTGGTTTCTCAGCCAATGAGAAGCAAGCTCCCATAACATGCGCTGCAAGCAAATTTTAGCCCGACACCTTGCCGACAGAGAGCGAGCTAGCTGTTGGGGCGTTCGGCGCGCACGGAGCACGGGCAGTTAAGGGCGAACCCAGTTCTCGCCGAACGAGTGGGTCGGGCGACAGCTGCACGGGCCTGTCGCCGTGCAACCGTTCGGGCTATTAAGGCAGGGCTTTAGCCAGGTGAACACCCTTCTTCTCTTTCTAAAGTCCCTCAAACCTTTTGTGTTAAATGTTGCCAATTTTATTTTCATTTTGTTGACTAGAGTGGAAAGTTATGCTGATTCCACAGATGATCACCCTTCCTACAATCACACAGCTTGGGCACATACTCTTCTTAATGTTAAATGCATAGGATCACAAGAAAGATGGAAAAGATCAGTTGAGGACGAGACCATAGATTGGGAACATGCCTATAAACTTGCATCAAAATGCACAATAGATACTAGATTGAAAAATTTCCAGTTTAAGTTTTTGCATCGTATAATTTCAACCAACACCTTTCTTCTCAGGATAAGAAAAGTATCATCATCTCTATGTGGATATTGTTTGTGCAATCCAGAAACACTGGAACACGTGTTCTGGGCGTGTGAAGTGATTCAGGCCTTCTGGGCTGATTTACAATTATATCTACAACGTCACACTCTTTCGATCAATACTAATAGAAAAACGGTATTCTTTGGAGATACTATGTCTAACGACGTTGGAAATATGATAATATTAAGTGCCAAACAATATGTTTTTAATGCTAAATGTCTTGACTACAAAATTAGTATAGATACTTTTAGACAAGTCCTACAAGCCACAGAAGATATTGAAAAACGAATAGCATTTCGGAATGACAAACTGCACATACATTTGAAAAGATGGTTGCCCTTCCTTCCATTGTAAAACCGGAATGTCAAGGGAAAATACTCTTCTTTCTACATTCCCTCCCTCCCTCTCCTCGTACTCCCCTTGTACTCCCCTCCTTCCCCTTTATCCCTCCCCCTGAAGCAGCCTCCCCCCCCCCCCCCAACCCACCATTATATTAATATTCATGTAATGTAAGCTTTTGTATTTTTGAATAAAGAATATGAACTTTAAAAAAAGAATACATCTTTAACATGTTCCCAGTATATCACACGCAGATACTTCGAGAGGCCTTCGTGTCTCGTTTTTGTTTGCGTATTTCAAGGCATGCTACCTCGGTACTGACAGCTGGGAGGAGGTCGCTGTGAACTGAGCTCGCTGGCGCCAGATAGTGAGAAGGGAGCCACATGTGCTGAAGAAAAGAGAAGTCAGCAAACTGCTGGAAACACGCTGCTGCTACTTTCCTTCCGGCCTTTCTGCTTTGCCTGCATGGGCATCAGCAAGGGTTGCCACTTTTTCATTAGACTTTGCATCCACAACATATCCTTAGCTCGCGTGATTGACCTAGGGCACATAATCTCTGGCTCATAAGATAACACTCTGCCTACTTCTTCCAGAGTTACCGATTCAAAAGGATCTGGTCGAAGGAGAGCTTTCGGTAGAAAAACAGCTTAAGAAAATACAAAAGAAAAAGTTCTCTAAGTCACGTAAAGACATTAAAAGATAACACTCTGCCTACGTCTTCCAGAGTTACCGATTCAAAAGGATCTGGTCGATGGAGATCTTTTGGTAGAAATACAGCTTTAAGAAAAGACAAAAGAAAAAGGTTCTCTAGGTCACGTAAGGACATAACAAGGGAGGTATAATGCAGGTATTGAGACAAAACAGGGCAAATATCAAAGCAGCACAGGGTCTGAGACATATTCGGGAAAATCATCCAAACCTCCAACACGGGCTATGAGACAACCATTCCACTCCTGAGACCCTGTAAGACAGACCTTGGGGCATAATAACATAGGTTCTGGGTCAAGGTAAGCTCACGGCACATCAACATACATGTATTTGAAGACAAGTTTGCAGAAGACGGTAATCCATACCTCCAATGGGACATGATCTTTTCAGTTTTGACGCAGACAGTCAAGCAGACTATGTGACAAGTTTTAAGCAGATAAACTACAAGACTAATTTACAACAAACTGCAAGACTAGTTTGATACAGGGGGCTGTAAGACAAGATTCGACAGACTGAAGGACAGGCTTCAAGCATATAGACCGCAAAACACGTTTGAAGTAGACAGTGGGATACGTATGTAGAATGCAAATGAGGTCTGATGCAGATATACTGCCAGACGGATTCGAAGCAAACAGACTGCAAGATACGTTTGAAACACAAAGACGCCAAAACGGATTTGAAGGAGACACTGCAAGACAAGTTCGAAGCACACAAACTGCGAGACAAGGTTGAAGAACCAGACCTCAAGACAAAGTCTATGCAGATATATTGCAATACAAATATGAAACACACAGACATCAAGGCAAGTTTGAACAAACAGACCGCAAGAATAGTTTGAAACACATAGACAACAAGACGGATTTGAAGGAGACATAATGCAAGACAAGTTTGAACAACCAGATTGCAAGACAAAGTCTGACGGAAACGCTGCGAGACATTTCTGGATCAAACAGGCTATGAGACGGGATTCAAGCAGATAGATCGTGATGCTAGTTTACACAAGACAAAAGCGAAACAAAGTTGCAACAGAAAGAAAAAACCCACTTCAAGGCGGATTTAGAGCAGGCAGCCAGCAAGACAAGTCTGACACAGGCTGGAGACTGACCTCCCCCACTGTGTGCCAAGGAGTCTCCGTGGCACCCAGGCGCTGCTTGGTGCTGATGACGAAGGAGAGCGCCACGTGGGTGCTGCCCCCTGGTGGGACGCCGTTGCGGCCGTTGGTAGTGACGTCATGGGTGACCAAGGAGTTCCAAGACCTGAAGTCCATCACGTTCCAGCGCAGGTACACCATGGAGGCGTTGAGCGGCGAGGAGGAGCCGTTGGCGGGAGGGTCGCTGTAGCGGCACACGATTTCTGGCTGCTGGAGATGCAGGCTCTCAGCCCCGCTCATCACGGGATCTGGGGAAAGAAAAATGCACAGCCTCTGAGCGTTGGTTGCTACTGCTGCTACTACTGCTCCCCCTCTCTCTGCTCCACTTTCGGCTCCTTCCACAATTTTTTTTCCTTTTGTCTTTCTTTCTTTCTTTCTTTCTTTCTTTCTTTCTTTCTTTCTTTCTTTCCTTTTCTTTCTTTCTTTCTTTCTTTCTTTCTTTCTCTCTCTCTCTCTCTCTCTCTCTCTCTCTCTCTGCTGCTGCAGCTGCACCTTTGGTCACTTTACGTAGTACCACTAACACTGGCACTAATTCTACTGTACCTGCTGCTGCTCCTGCTACTCGTCTACATAAATAGATATAGACAGACAGACAGACAGACAGACAGACAGACAGACAGACAGACAGACAGACAGACAGACAGACAGACAGACAGACAGACAGGCAGGCAGGCAGACAGACAGACAGACAGACAGACAGATATTCACTGATAATGGTGGTGATGTTATTTAGCTTAGTAGTTTTTGTGGTGGTAGTAGTAGTAGGCTTGGTAGTGCGCCAGGGATGGAGAGGGTGGCAGGCGATGTGGTGGTTGCAATGCTGGCAGCAGTGCTGATGGTGGTTCTCGTGAGGGTGGCAACATTGACGTTAATTGAATGCGTAAATGTGTGGTGTTG
>JAWQFJ010010129.1:65000-72500 GCA_034096865.1 Theodoxus fluviatilis | reverse complement strand
ACACACACACACACACACACACACACACACACACACACACACACACACAAATCAAGCAGCCGAGTAAGGAAAGCCAAGTCAGCGGTCGATCTCTTCAGCAATGAGAGGGTGCACAGACGGCGGAGAGGTCCAATAATTCTTCACTGACAGCTCAGCCAGGAAACCCAGTTAAAGTGCTATCGTCAGAGACTAGCTCTATGAGATTCTCGCATTAGAATCGTTTTAGCCCGCTCCTTTGTCCCCATTTGTCCATCTCAAGGACAATGTCAACACACGCCATGGTTCCCTTTTCTCCGTCAAAACGGCGTCTTTGGGGCTTTCCCTTTCCTTGTGTTGCCAGCTTTCACCATAGCGACGACTAAAGGACGTCTAAGTTGGTCCCTGCATTGAATTCGGGGAGCTCAAGTCACTCTTGTATCACCAACAGTCACAGACAGAGACGAGATGTGGTAGTTTTATTTTGAACCGAAATGAAGTACTTCCAAGATCAATGTACCGCTGGGGCATACTGTGAACCCGAGTCAGTATTGACTTTGGCACAGTTCGCAATGAATGCGTAATAGACTTGACCCTTCGCGTTACAGCATTGCGCCAAAAATAATTCGTACTGATACTATTTCTCTCTCCACGTTTTACAGAAATCATTCAGATGTCAAAACTCGTTTCCATTTCAACGCAAACATTTCATTTTGTCGAATAAACGCTTGTTTATTGCCTCAACAAGAGTAAGTTATGAGTTTTGTTCGAAATAGTCTTAGAACTACTTTAACGGCTATGTCAGAGAGCAGATCGGTTATGGCACAAACCTCTCGTGTGACCTACATTTGCATAAATTGGACGAAAACCTTCCATCACGTGATGTCAACTGGGCTAGAGATACTTTCGCCGGTAGGCGAAGTCTCTAGTGAACTAGAATGCCGCTGCGATACATAGACATATAAACATTTTTATAATAGAGCTGCGCGCAAATACCGTGTTAGCAATTGTCTACTTTGGGCTGCTGTTCACCCATGCGAATGTGAGATTTTGGATTCTTCAGAGTTTCTTGGCTTTTTCACAAAATGAAAATAATGCGTGCAAGCACACTTAATCCTGCATGCGCGAATGCATGCAGGCGCTACCATACACGCCTCAGCTCGTTCACACAAGCACACACACACACACACACACACACACACACACACACGCGCGCACACACACACACACACATGTGCACACAAAAACACATCTTTCGTAAATATAGCACACGCGCGCGCGCGCTCAAACACACACATACACGCACACACAAAGCAAAAATGCGCGCGCACTCACACACACACACACACACACACACACACACACACACACACACTTACATACATACATGCCACCATCACCAGTTCACCACCACCAGCATACCCCGAACAAACGCAAATGTCTTGAAACAACCCTTTTTTCAGGCTCGTAGAGCGTGAACTTTCCTCCTCTAAGAAGCTTCCAAGACGGAGTACAGAGGCAATGTCACTCTTTCATCTGGCAACCGGTACTGACGTTCTTGGCCACTTCCTCTACCTTTCTCGGGAGACTCTCCCTTCATAGAGTTATGCAGGATGACCGCAAAGATTTATCCAATTTCCCCGAGTGGCTCTTCCAGGCCACTGCTAATGGCGGACTTACAGCATGGAACCACGGCTCAGCGACATAGAAGTCATGTACTCTGAAGTGGCGTCCGCAACATTGTCGCACCGGAAGTACACTGTCTGTGTGCCGTCGCAATTTTGAGATGTAGAGATTACATCGATCTGAGACGTAGGTCTCTGCTGGAGGAGGTAAGTGAAGCGATTGCGGACCTCATTTTCTTCAGGTCACGAAACTTTTCGAATGCATAGTCCATGGTCGATTTCTGAGCATGCATGTGACGTCAGTATCCATCAGTGACTGTGAGAAGTATTTCGCCTTGACCTCTACAGACGTGACGTCGCAGTCAACCATGCAACCAACCAACCTAGCAATCAAACACCCATCCAACCATTCAATCAAACGACCGACCGACCAAGCGACTGACCGGCCGACTGACCGACCGACCAAATCAACCAACTAACCGACCAACCAACCAAATTACCCAAACCAAACCAAGCCAAGCCAAGCCAAGCCAAGCCAGCAAACCAGCAACCGATTTACCGACCACGTCACGATCAGACTGAGCCGATTAAAGGAAGACTTTGTCATATTATAGCACGTAAGCAGTGATAACAGAGCGGAAATCACCCACGCATCTACGTTTACACCTAGGTAGCTGGAAGAATGCTTTCAGTCGGATAAATCCCTTTGTTGAAGCCTCTGAGGAAACTCATGCCCTAAATTAGCGTAGCCAGTGATACTGCCGTAGGATGTTCGTCACACGTTCACAACAGACCAGTCAATGTGACGCACTATACCTTTACATTAACTAGCTTCCTCAGCTTTATTTTCTTGAGGAACTGACGAAGTTCTTTCAAAAGGGACACGTGACTGTGGACATTTGTTCTCATCTTGGTGAAGGATGGAGGAAACGATTACCTAAAATTATTGTACAGTGGTACTGGCATAGAGGGCAGGTGGTCCAGCACATTGTGGGGGTATTAGAGCTACTGTTTTGCAAGCTGTGAGACGAGATGATGACTACTCTGTCTTTTTAAGCTAAAGACAAGCCCATGTTCGCAGGTGCCAAGAAAACATTCATTTGCGTCGGCTGTGCTTTCCATTGCGGGCTGTGCTTGATTTAGGTGTTTATTAGCTGGAATGCTAGACAAGGCTGCTGTCATCATTTTCCTCTCTCTCTCTCTCTCTCTCTCTCTCTCTCTCTCTCTCTCTCTTCTCTCTCTCTCTCTCTCTTCTCTCTCTCTCTCTCTCTCTCTCGCCTTCTCTCTCTCTCTCCTTCTCTCTCTCTCTATCTCTCTCTCTCCTTCTCTCTCTCTCTCTCTCTCTCTCTCTCTCTCTCTCTCCCTCTCTGTCTCACTCATATTCTTGCACATGCATATGTTTAAGCATGTGGGCATTTCCGTTACATGCCGTTCAGTTCACACTGCTTTGGTGGTCAGTGTCGAGCTGGTGCCCACGCCAGAGCCAGTCCGAGAGGAACCCAATGCCCTTTGTTAGATGTCTCGGTGCCAGCAGGAGGTTCAACCATGGGAGAAGATTAGCTCCACGCCTCAGGCACCGTCTGCTCTTCCAGTCATTCCGGTAAAAGCTGGTTCCCCTGTCTTCAGGCGCAGAACAAAACAGCACAGCACAGAGCAGCACAGAACAGCACAGCGCAGCACAGAACAGCACAGCGCAGCACAAAACAGAACAGAGCAGAACAGCACAGAGCAGCATATTACAGCACAGCACAGAACAGAGCAGAACAGCACAGCACAGAACAACATAAAACAAAGCAGAGCAAGAACACATCAGCACAAAACAGACCAGAACAGAACAACACAGAACAGAACAGCAGCACAACACAGAACAGCACAACACAGAACAGAACAACACAGAACAGAACAGCACAACACAGAACAGCACAGAATAGATTAAAGCATAACATACTTGTGGGCCATTAGCCCATGCAGAGGCGTGAGTACATCTATTCAAAAGAACGAACTATTTCCGATAGCTACAAGCCTTATATCTTGAATAATACTGAGAGGATCACGAGTAAAACCGATTGCTCATCGCAGCAAAGTATACATTCTGATTCAAGTGGGATTTCATGGATGATGTAAAGCACAAATGGAATCTAATGAGCGTTACCTCTGTCAAGGAGGTAATGTGTTTCGGTCAGTTGGTTGGTGCCTTATTCTATGTGCAAAATAACTCAAAAAGCTCAAAACGGAATCAAATCAAATTTAGTGCAAATCATTGTTTTACCCAAGAAACACTCCATAACAGTTCGGAGGTTATCTGTTAGAAATTGGAACCATGAAGAGATTTTATCGCAGCGCTGTAGGTCGCCGTGTGTGGCAAGCCGGCAAATGAGTTGCGCACTCAGAGACCGCTGACAGGCGTTAAAATGAACTACGTCAGGCTGGGCTAGCAGAACATGCTGCTTGAAATATACAGGCCATGGAAGAACTGCCGTCTATTCAACCGCTGTAAGGCGTTGACAACTAACGTTCACGAACTGAGTGTGACAACGACTTAAATAATACACACCGCATCGCAGGTGCACCTCCATGAACGACTAGCAGCATTCATGCGAAGTCACCTGCACCGTCATGTAACATCAGGCCTGGCAAGCAGAACACACTGCCCGAATTATGCCAGGTTGTGGTGTGTTCCTCGCGGCGTTTACGTTGGTTCGTTTGTGTGTTGTGTTTTTTGCAGAATTACTTCAAAAGTCCAAAAAACATAATTTGATTAAATTTGGCAGAATGTAAGGGATTTACCTAAGGAACAATTCAATAAATTGTGGAGGTTATCTGTTATGTAGTTTTGGAACTGGAATCATAAAGAAAAAAAGTGTCTTCCTTGGCGGACGTTTGCGCTGTCAGAGTGCTCTCTAGTTCGGAATGAAGGGACAGTTTCCTTCGCTGATGTAGCGACAATGAAAAATCCGGGCAGTTGGTGTGAGATGAGATGACGAGGACGGATTAACGATAGACTATCGATTGCCGTCCTATCACAGCAAACGGCGCTGAATTTGAAACCGCCATCGGCTAAGCGAATGTGGTCGCGGATCTGGTGATTGAAGAACGTATAGTTGTGATTCCAGTCGCTGACAGGTTTCGCTATCCATCACATTTCAATTCTGCACATCTGCTAACTATGGCATCGAGGCACTCCCCTCGATCAGCACATTGTGTTTGCAAATCGTTTAAGGGTCTGTGTACAACTTATACAACTGAAACGCATCCATTATCAATATTCTCGATTCTTTTTAGTTGTCATTAAATGATCTTCATGTTTTGATGACATTTCTTTTACCATCATCTACCGAGCTTTATTCGTCAAAAAGTAAAGACACACACGTATCTACTATATCCATTCCAGTTTTAACCCTACAAAGATGGCGGCTGCTATTATTTCTTGCTTGACTCTGGTCTTCCCGTTTCCGACCATTCTTAAAATGAGGTATGGTGTCGCGCACTTCACCCAGTGTCAGTGGCAGCTTGGTCGCGCGAACATCGTGACCGTCGCGTTCGTCAGTCCGTGTGTGCAATGCATACGAAGTGTTATGTGTGAAAAGTGTGTGCTCAAATGGAAAAGTAGAGTCCTGGCATTTTTAATAGTTACATTTAAGTGCGTGCGACTGGAGAAAACAAAGAGCATTTTTTGTACGAAAACATGCAATATTTAAGGCTCAGCAGATAAGAATTACTCAAAAATTGGTCAGAATTTGCGCTTAAGTCTCTTCTATGAAAGTCTTAGGATGTTTTGTTCCAATTTTGATCACACAGTGTCAGTCTAGTCGAGAGCTCGGAATTACGAAGTCAAAATGCATCATGTTACCTTCTTTAGTTTGCTGCCCATGCCAGGTAAATTCGATAACAAACTTTCACATTCATACACATTAGTGCCTTAAAAAGTGTTAAATATTGAACATGGATTGAAACTATTGAGTACCTGTTTTAATTCGAGCAGACGATTAACTCAATTATGTTTGAAAACGGGAACCCCAGAACCATTTTAAAAATAAAGTTAATGCATTGCATGTATTGGCTCATTATTGTGTGTATTCCTTAGAATACTACCTGAAGAGACAGTCTAATTTCTTAAGGCACACACCATTTGGAGAGGAACATTTCCACGCAAAATTAAGGAGGTTACATGACCCTACAATCACGCATTGGAGCGATTTGAAATAGTCAATTACAATAAACACACCCTCTCTCTCTCACTCACTTTCTCTCTATTTCTCTCTCTCTCTTTCACTCTCTCTTTCTCTCTCTTTCTCTCTCTCACTTTCTCTCTCTTTCTCTCTCCCTCTCTCTCTCTTTCTCTCTCTCTTTCTCTCTCTCTTTCTCTCTCTCTCTCTCTCTCTCTCTCTCTCTCTCTCTCTCTCTCTCTCTCTCTCTCTCTCTCTCTCTCTTTCTCCCTCTCTCTCTTTCTCTGTCTCTCTTTTTCTTTCTGTGTCCCCATCCCTCTCTCTCTCTCTCTCTCTCTCTCTCTCTCTCTCTCTCTCTCTTCCTGTCTTCCTCTCTGTGCGTTTGTGTGCGCGCTCACGCGCGAGTGTGTAGAGTACTGCACACAGTTGTCCTCAATTCCTAGATGTCATCTACACTTGTCCTTTCTGTTTCATAATGCAAACAGATTTCTGTTTTCTCAATTCTGTGGTCACTGCGGTTTGGTTAGGGAGTCCCAAAAATCAACCCTGAGAGCAGAAGTGTTCTAATTATGTTGTAAATGCTGATTGTATTATTCATTTCAGCTTTCAAACTTTGCTTGCTAAAACTGTTGGTGACTTTTGTCTTGCATTTTCACTTCTATGTTACGTGGGCAACGCAAGCGGATATATGTGTTTACCCCTCTGATACAGCACAGTCAGGGGTGAAGTTAAGGATAGCTTTGATGATTGTTGATTTGGCTTGGTCTAAGACCTCGAGGTTTGAGACTTAGTCCTGCCGCCGATGATAGTTGGTTCATAACTCTCACCCACACAGGAGTGTCGTGAGAGGAACGGCATCGTGAACTTTCTGTTTTTGTTTCGAAAATATCAACCAACCATTCAATATTTAATGAAAATAATCACAATGAAACATAATATATTGCTTCGATATTCTTTTTTAATGTTGTGTCAATCAGTGACGCAAACATGGAATAGACGTTGTCGACCACAACAGAAAAGCAGTCTAGCATAGGCAACACTGCGTAAGGCTCTGTGCCAGATTCATGTATATGTGATGAACCGCCAAACTAGATGTGAGAAGATTTGACGACCGCCGTCCACATTTGCGAGCAGATCCAATTTTCTCATTGCACTTCTGACGTAGGGAGGGACGGAGAGAGGGAGGGAGGGAGGGAGGGAGAGAAAGAGAGGGAGGGAGAGTGTGTGAGAGAGAGAGACATAGAGGCATAGAGACAGAGACAGAGAGAGAGAGAGAGAGGGGGGGGGGAGGATGGGAGGGAGGGAGGGAGAGGGAGAGAGAAAGATAGAAATCTATTACGTTTACTCTAGATCTCTTGGCATGTGGTTCTCCGCAGCAGAGAAAGGTAGCAACTTTTCATTATTTGCTCTTGAGTTCCCCCCTGGTATTGTTGTTCGTGCCATTAAATAAAGCACACAAAAAACGCGAGGAACACGTGTTATGTGCATGCAGGCTATGCATCTTGGACAACGGCATCTGCTCAGTTTCATTTACAACGTGGACTTGGTCCGTGTGCCCAGTCCGTCACCACAACATGGCTCGCTCCATGTAGACGTTGGTTTCAGTTAGTGAAAGAACCATTTACATGTGTTGCTCCCCTGCAGTGTCCGCTTGCCACGATAAAAACAGACAAACTTAGACTTGAGCAAGTGATGCGTCATATTTCCACTTGCGCTGTGTCTCTTGTCTCATT
>JAWQFJ010010129.1:47500-62500 GCA_034096865.1 Theodoxus fluviatilis | reverse complement strand
TGACAACAGACCGCTCCCACAAGTCGTTAACACACAATCATGCATTATATTAACTGTGCGTATTCAAATGATAATGTTGTCGAGTATCACGCAGTTGTCAACGATGAGCCACCGCGACGTCAGGCCACGGTGGAGTAAGAGTAACACCCGTCAGTGTAACACCTGTCAGTGTAACACCCGTCAGTGTAACACCCTTAAGAGTAACACCCATAAATTGTAACACCGGCAGTGAACTGGAAAAAGCATTCTCGTTTGCACCTGAAAACACACTTACATATGTTGGTGACTTCTTAAATAAGAGGTTTTCCGCTTCAACCTAACCCACGTCCCATTTAAGGTAGGAGCATTTCGTAAAGGAGCGGAAAGTTTGAAATGACCTGCAGACTGGCTCTAGATGAGATAAATCAACCTAACCCACGTCCCATTTGAGGTAGGAGCATTTCATTAAGGAGCATACAGTTTGAGATGACCTGCAGACTGGCTCTAGATGAGATAAATCAACCTAACCCACGTCCCATTTGAGGTGGGAGCATTTCATAAAGGAGCATACAGTTTGAAATGAACTGCAAACTAACTCCAGATGACACAACAGAAACGGCGTCGTGAAGTGCTCAATTATCTTCAAAGTTAAAGCTTTATTGCATGCAGATTTCTTATTTCAAAAACGGGACAACAATAACGGTTGTTATTTTTATCCTCTTCGTGATGCAATGACATCTCAAGAAACCCGTGGGCGTACTGAAACTTGTTGTGAAACTCTGCGACTTGGAATTTGTTTTACAAAGCAACGTGTCAACCTTGTCAGGTGTTTAGTGGTTCACATTAATACTCTGCCCTTGATTTGCAAGTTCTTGATCGACAGAGGCAAAGCTATAGATCGCTCGATCAATAGCAGCGGTAGATCTTTATGAAGCGATTTCTTGCATTCTAATCTGCCTCCTCTTGATGTTGTAATATTTTGAAAATGGATAGGAACACTTAAAGTTGTCCCTATTAAAAGCGAACGCTCCCTGTAATTTGTGTCAGCCTCTCCACTCCATTCTCGGCGTTTCAACCGTTCCAGTATACTTAGCAGTCTGACAGTTCATTCGTCTGTCACACAACCAGTCTAACTTAGAGCCTCAAAATCGGCCAACAGAGTTTGTACAAAAAGAAATCACCCTCTCACGGAACTATCCTTGGCATCTGTTCCACAACGTCTCGTGCTACAAATGTGTCATAGACAAATGGCTGCACTGCAGGCTGGAATCTTCGGCAGCCATTCTGCGGAGTTCCACATGGCTGTCTCCAGTACTTAGTTTCGACAACAGACACACTCCTGCCGTGCGTTCAAGACGACCTACCGGTAGCCGACCGGTAGCCGAGCAACCAATGTGCACTCTTGAACGACGTTATGACCGAACGGTAGCCAAGATGGCTTCCGCGATGCCTTCTCATCGTCGCAGATTGCGCTTCTCAACCAAATGAATAAACCAGCAGCTGCAGACTGCTCGTTCCTTGTGGAACTGATGAAATACGTTAAACTGTAGCTGTGCATGAATGCTCGGCATCGCTCGAATATAAATTTATGTATAAACGACAGTGCTAACTTGGTGTAAGCAAGAATAGTTCGATGCTCACTTCAAGGGAGGTTATACAACAAACTAAGGGCTAATGTAAGATATAAGAGTTGCTTCCCTTGAAATTGTTTTGCCATCTGTCGTGGAAATGTTTGCTCATATCTTGCCCGGTAATTATTTCCGAGCAGTTATTATTTTAAAAAAGAAAAGTAAAATATCAGCCTAACTTCTTGTAACGTCTCGCATAGCCTGAATAATAATCACAGATCGAAATGCGTGCCACAGCGCATATTTGTGATGACGACTTTCTTTCTTTCCCCGAAGGCAGCCATTTTGGCAATACGGGCGCAACAGCGTTCCGGCGCGGTACGTACCGGTCGATACCGGTAGCCGTACCAAGTCGTTCAAGAGACGAACGGTATCAACCGGTACGTATCGGTAGGCCTCTTGAACAGGTCCCTGGCAAGGCACTGTCAAGTCCATGACGCGACAACAATAACAAGGCTTTCTGGCGGCGAATTTTTCCAGTGCTCTGCATCCCGACAAAGGAACAGTCTACCTCTAAAATGTTGCCAGGCAGACTCCATCATCTTTTAAAATAAGACGGAAGACCTCTCTCTCTCTCTCTCTCTCTCTCTCTCTCTCTCTCTCTCTCTCTGGTTTAGGGAAGTGATGTATTGGAAAGATTGTATACCTCATGATAATTGTACTTTGCAATGGGCCAGATGCCCCCGCAATAAACCTGTTCGTTCGTTCGTTCATTCGTTCTCTCTCTCTCTCTCTCTCTCTCTCTCTCTCTCTCTCTCTCTCTCTCTCTCTCGTGTCCAAACGAAACCCGGGAAGACGACAAGAAAATGATGAGGCAACGCAAATGGCGCCTGAAGGACTCTGGAATGGGTCCAACTCATCAAAATGCATCTCCAGCATATCAGAATATGTATGAACAGTCCTAAAGTCTCCAACATGCCCCGTAGATCACGTCTAGTCCAGGGGCTCCTTGTTCATCACCGCATTGCCAATCCTTGACATTGCCCAGCAGATTAATCAGGGTAAGATGTGGACATTTGACGTGGCCTTGCCTCCTAATCTAATGAAAAAGTTGCAGTGGGTCACATTTACCCATCATACGAGCTAATCAGTCACCGAGGAACCAGCGGGATAAGACGGAATGTGGCTAAGCCCTCACCCGAAATTGCCGTTATGGAAATCGCTGGCTTCCTGGCAGACGTTGAAATTGACGCACCAGTGACATCAGGCCGGTCTCTCTCTCACATTGACGTTCATGCAGTGAGGAAGGAAATCACGCATGCCGTGGGTAACGCATGCAAATGGCCATCTCCAACTGACCATCCCTGTCAGCATTGCTGGTGTTTACGCTCCACTGAACGTTCCTGAGCAAGAGCTCAAGTCAAGTAATCTTCTCGGGTTTGAAAATTCATCTAGGCAAGGGTGAGAGGACCGCAGATGTACTCCTCAGATCCCCCACCTGATATGGTATGGGTATTTGATTCCTGTAGACGCAGCAAGCCCGTCATAACCTTGGGCCTCTGAACGATGTGTGTGTGTGTGTGTGTGTGTGTGTGTGTGTGTGTGTGTGTTTACGTCCGTTTCTGTGTGTATCTGTGTGTGTGTGTGTGTGTGTGAGTGTGTTTCTGTGAGTGTGTGTGTGTGTGTGTGTGTGTGTGTGTTGTGTGTGTGTGTGTATGTTTCTGTGTGTGTGTGTGTGTGTGTGTGTGTGTGTGTGTGTGTGTGTGTGTGTTTACGTGCGTTTCTGTGTGTGTGTGTGTGTGTGTGTGTGTGTGTGTGTGTGTGTGAGTGTGTGTGTGTTTTTGGACATGTATGTGTTTGTGTGTGTCTGTATGTATGTGTGTATGTGTATGTATGTGTGCGTGTGTGTATATATGTGTGTATGTAGTTTGTATGTATATGTGTATATATGTGTGTGTATGTATGTGCATATGTGTGTGTATATAACTTTTTTTTTGCTGAGTGGTGGTACAGAAGACCCTTGCTCAGCTCCTATGAATATTCCCCAGTCATAAGCAACAGCCACGCAGCTTCCAAGCCTGAGCTTTTAACATCTAGGCAAAGAACTTCACCTTACATTCGGTTGATCAAATTATGCTCTCTCCTGACAGGAGCGCGAGACTGCTGTCAATCTATACTGGCGGAAAAAAGTTAGGGACGGACCACTGATTTTACCTCCTAAATTCATTTGTCTGAAACACCTTGTTTCTTTGTCAACAAAATCAAATGGCTGTCACATGTTATCCACCAGCGGCTAGGGTATGCTGTGTTAGCAGGAAACCTGCACAGGATTCTCTGTCGCAAAGCAGTAGCACGAGACACAAACTGCAAAATCGCCAAAAACTATGCTGTTTTCTGGCGTGCACACGGGTAGACATGGCCAGGTAAGATGGAAAATGCGGTTCGCACGTGCAAGGACATTTCGTGGAGTGTGAATTGTAATAAAAACTTGGCTTCATAAGCTGCTGGTTTTTGCTAGCTGCCATTTTCTCACCATGCCTGCCAGAAAGAAGCTGACAACGACCAACAGAGGAAGAGTCATTGCCTTGCTGCAAGAGGGCGTATCCAAATTCAAAGTGGCCAGGCGACTACGAGTGTCCCACTCAGTCATCGTAAGACTGAATCAGCGATTCCAGGCCACCAACGATGTCCAGGAGAGGCCCAGGTCGGGTCGTCCCCAAAAGACCACACCTCTAGAAGATCGCTTCATTGAACGGCAGGCGCTGCAGCACCGGGCCACCACCTCCAGAGTCATCAGAGGACAGCTAAGGACGGCCACCAACACCAACGTTAGCGAGAAGACCGTCCGCAACCGCCTGCATGACGTCCGGCTGTAGAGTTGTCGTCCTGCTGTACGTCCCCTACTGACACAGACTCAACGCCAGGCTCGTCTGGCCTGGAGTCGCCGCCATTTCAGGTGGACACGTCGGGACTGGGCAAAGGTCATGTTTAGTGACGAGTCCACGTTCAACCTGTACCATTCTGACTGGCGGCAGCGGATCTGAATGCGTGAGGGCGAGCGTTACGAGGACGACACAGTGCAGAAGAGGGTGGCCTTCGGCGGGGGGCTCTGTCATGGTCGGGGGGGGCGGGGGGCTTCAGCCTTCATCATCGCACCCCCCTGTACCATGTGGTTGGGAATCTCACTGGCCAGCGATACAGGGACGATATTCTTGCCCCTCTTGTTCATTATCAATATTTTCTATCATTATTGGTTGTTATCAAACTCCGTCATGCTTTGGTGCAATTTGTTTGGTCATCATCAATGGCTCTTAATTCCTCAAATAGTACGGACACATAGCCATTCTGATATGTTACCATTGACCAAAGATGACTTCATTCCCGTTTTTCTCATACAAACATGGCGGCTGCTACTATGTTAGCTTGACCGCGGTGAACCCGTCTCCGGCCTTTGAGAAATGGAAGACCACAGAACTGGAGGGCATGGCTGTCTGAGTCGATTTTCCTCGGCGGTCATGAGATGTGTGTCGACTCCGTGGGAACATGGGTCTTTCCTGTGTGTATTTCCTGGTGTGGACAGATAGGGTGGCAAGACAAGTGGAGCGGGGAGAGGGGGAGGGAGGGGGGGATGGAGGGGGGGGGGGGGGAGGAGGAAAGAGGGACAGAGAGTGCGGACGTGCGACAGGGAAGTGGGGATGGAGATGAACAATGCGAGTGGAGGAGATGAACGAACTGGAACGAAAGAGCAAACACAAGAGCAAACGAACAATGTTATTCCCTTGGACCTCTGGTTCTTTGGGGAGAAAAAAGATCTCACACCAATAATACAAACGTAACAGTGTTCATGACTTGAAAGTAACACCGTAACGGATGGAGGACGTGGCCATGCGGGCCGAGGCCCGGCATGAGAGAGAGAAGAAGTGACACGCAGACGAGAAGCTGTGGTGGCCGGAAGATCGCATGCGCACAGGAACAAGCCATCACTGAGTCCAGTCCGTTCAACCGCAAGGCCCAGCCGTGGCAGATACACCAACCTGCGGACGATGACAGGAAGTAGAACGGTAGCAAAACAGCACAGAAGCATATAAAGAAAAAGGCTGTTAGGCGACTATCACTCCATCGTACTAGAACGACATGGACCCGCGTGGCAGCAAGGTCGTTCACGGTCGACTGGAAGAGTGGCATGTTCTCGTGCGACATCTGCCGCCTGGACAATGCTTTTCCAGCCAGTCTCACCCAGGAGGCAGCGAGTGTGCCTTTTCTTCTTGTAGGAGATTTTTCGACGCTACTACTACTACTACTACTTCTGCTGCTGCTGCTGCTGCTGCAACTGCTGCAACTACTACTATTACTATTACTACTTCTCCGGCTACATTCCTATTACTACTACCACTACTACTATGATTGTTATCATTGCTATTATTGCTGCTACTACTACGTCTACATTCATATTACTACTACTACTACTACTACTACTACTACTACTACTACTACTACTACCACCACCATTACTACCATTGCTATTACTGCTACTATTACTACTACTTGTACTACTAATACTACTATTACCGCTACAGCTGCTGCTGCTGCTGGTACAATTACTACAACAAATACTAGTAATGCTTCTGGTACTACTACTACTACTGCTACTACTACTACTACTACTACTACTACTACTACTCCTACTATTGCAGTACTACAACTTCTATTACTATTTTCGGCTACGATTTATATTACTACTACCACTGCTACTTCGGCAACTACCATGTTCCCACACGCCTCTCTTAGTTGAGTGCATTGATGAGATCCTACCTGTCCTGACACAGATGATCAATGATTTCTTCCAGACTGGCACCTTCCCTAGTGTTTTCTAGCAGGCTATAGTTAAGCCGTTCTTGAAGAAGCAGGACCTGGATCCAAACAAACTTAGTAATTATAGGCCAGTCTCCAATCTTTCTTTTCTGTCAAAACTGTTAGAGAAAATTAGCTTTGCAGTAGCTGCTGGAGCACGTGTCCCAGAATGACCTTTTGGCCCGTTTTCAATCCGCGTACCGTGCTCATCATTCCACCGAAACAGCTCTGCTCCGTGTTCTAAACAATCTTCTCGTTGCTTCTGATAATTCCAAAGTTTCTCTTCTTACTCTGTTAGACTTGAGTGCCGCGTTCGACACAATAGACCATGAATTCTTCTCTCCCGTCTTAGAAACGTTTTAGGCATTGAGAACTTAGCACTCTCTTTCCTGCATTCATAACTCTAAGTTCCTCGGCACGCTCATCTCCTCCGACCTCAGTTGGGGCAACAACATTGACGGCATCCATAAGAGTGCCCAGCAGCGGCTGTACTTCCTGAGGCAGCTCAAGAAGTTTGGACTGTCTCCGGAGATCATGCTCCAGTTCTACCGTGCTGTGGTGGAAAGTGTTCTTACCTTCTCCATCTGTGTGTGGTTCGGAGGGGCCACTCAACAGCAGAAAGACAAGCTGGAGCGTGTCGTGCACGCTGCTGGCAGGATCATTGGCCGTGATCTGCCCTCCCTAGCCTCTATCTACGCCCAGCGCATAGTGCGCAAGTCCCGTAAGATTGTGGCGGACCCCTCCCACCCTGCTTGCTCCCTCTTCCAGCTCCTTCCCTCTGGCCGTCGTTTCAGGTCCCTCAAAACGCGCACATGCCGTTTTCAGAACTCGTTCTTTCCCACGGCGGTGACGGAGCTCAACGCTGTCCAGAACCTCCCCAGGCAGCTTTGCCGCCGCTGATCCTGTCGGCGGTGCGCACACACTTCTCCACATCTATGACAGTGCCACTTTCTCTTTTGTGCTTCCTCTGGGTTATATGGACTGCTTCTGAGTGTGGTTGGGGGTGGGGGGAGGGGTGGGGGAGGGGGTGGGGGTGGGGAAGGGTTGGTCTTCTTGTAGTTGCGCAGGGTTGTTTTTGTATTGTTCTATTGTATTCTTTTGTGTGGTGACGGGGGGTGGGATGGGGGTGGGGGGGTGGGGGGGTACGTCTTAGTGGTCTTGTCTCTGTTCACATGTATTATTTATTGTCACTTAAAAGGGGGGTGGGTGGGTGGGTGTATCATCTTAGTTTGTTCCTCTTTTGTCAACAGTTCTTAAATAGTAACTTTAATTGTTCATTGTATATTGCCCCATTTACCAGTTAATCCTTTGGTTTCAGGTGCAGTCTTATCTCTTGTCTGTGTGCAGCTGCGTGTGTGTCGTGAGTGAGGTACATCGGGAAATGTCCATGTTTTTTGCATAAACGGCGTGCTAGGGTGTGTAAGCGATGCGTGTGTTTGGCTTTTTGTTTTGTTTCTTTTTTAGCCTTCATCACTTAGTTTTCCTCGTGCTCGTTTTTTAAATGATGTCACTTGGCGCAATAAATTACTGTGTACTGTGTACTGTGTACTGTGTAGACAGACTGTTTCGATCTCGGGTTTTGCGTCTGATCCTACACCTCTCAAGTACGGAGTCCCTCAGGGCTCTGTTCTGGGTCCTCTGCTGTTTCTACTATACACCCAACCACTCTCCAATATAATTGATAGTCATTCAGTCTCTCACAGTGAATTTGCTGATGATACCCAGCTCTACAACTCCTCCCATCCCAGTCAAATCCACTCTCTTCTTTCTACCAGCGAACACCGTATCTCTGACGTGAAACAGTGGATGACCCGGAACAAGCTCCAACTCAATGACTCAAAAACTGAAGCACTCCTGGTGGGCGGCGGAGGCAAATCGGATCAGGCCCTCAAACTAACCATTGGTCACAGTGACATCGTCTTCTCTCAGCCTGTTAGAAATTTAGGCGTCATGTTTGACGAAGACCTGTCAATGAGAGCTCATGTCAACAAAGTCTGTCAGGTAGCATATTACGAGGTAAGGAAAATTAGTACCATTCGTTATTATCTTTTTCAGCAGGCCACCAAAACGCTCATCACATCACTTGTTCTGTCTCGTCTTGACTATGGAAACTCTCTTCTCGCTGGCATCTCTGACACTCTGCTTAACAATCTCCAGAAAGTTCAGAAATGTACTGTGCACTAGTTTTTCGATGTCCCAAGCGTACCCATGTCTCTCCACTCCTACATACACTTCACTGGCTTCCCATCTCTCAGAGGATAGATTATAAACTTGCTACTTTGTGTTTCAAGGCCATCAACAACACCGCACCACACGCTCTTACAGAACTTCTTACAGCCTACACGCCCTCCAGATCTCTACGCTCAGCTGCTGACTCTAGAATGCTTAAGGTCTCCCGCCGTAACAAGAAAACTCAAGAACAGCGTGCCTTCTCCTATATTGGGCCTGTAACCTGAAATAGTCTTCCTCTCACAGTCCGTCATTCTGACACTGCCCCAGTTCAAAAGTGCTCTAAAGACCCACCTTTTCCAATCCGCCTTTCCCGCTAAGCTGCTTCGCCTTACTTGACCTGGCCTGCAAGTGCTCTGTATATTGTATAGTTTGTTCTGTTGGATCTTAGTTTTTTTGTTTGTTTATGTGTGTAGTGTGTGAGTTTTTGTAGGAATGTAATGTTGAGCGGTTGCATGAGTGTTGATTCTTTGGATTGTAAACGCCATGAGCTTGCCTGTCAAGGGAAGGTATGTGCGTATGAATAAACTATATTAACTACTACCACTACTACCATTGCTATTAATGCTGCTGATTTAATGTTACTACTCCTGCTGCTGCTATTGATGACGTCGACGACGACGACGTTGCCGACGATGATGACGACGACGACGATGACGACGACGACGACGACGATGACGCTAATGATGACGATGATAATGATGATGATGATGATGATGATGATGATGTTAATGGGATGACGCACATCTAACAGCACATAGATACAATTAGAGAAGTAAATAAACACGGATATTGATAAAAGAATGATCTTATCCAGTCTACTCAGACAGATGTGGCTCGACATCCAGGGTGCCATGCACTTCCTGGAGCCCCCCCCTAGGTAGAGCCTCTGTGGCGGCCCCTGGAGACGCTAGGACCGGGATTTCAAGCTGAGAAAAAGGGCATCCAGCAGCAGCAGCAGCAGCAGCTGACGTAGGAGATTACGTAGGAAGTAGGCCCTTCTTACGTCATAGTCTAGTCTTGATCCTCCATTTATGGAGATAGTGCAAAGCCACCATTCTTCTCCAAGGCGACAGCATAACGAATTGACAGCTTCTCTTATCCCTATCCCGGAAGGAGCTTTGAAAGGCATGGCTGATTGTATGGGTCATTTCCTCGTTTACTCGGTACGTTGCACAGTGTAGTTGTGGTGATTAATGCTGTGTGCAGTCGGGGGTTTTAGCTTGGATTATGTTCTTTAGATCCCCGTTTCCTCAAGTTAGTGCAACATGTGTGTTTTAATGAAGACAAATAGCAATTTATGGACTAATTTCCGCCGCTTCTTCACCTTAATCTCTCTCTCTCTCACTCTCTCTCTCTCTCCTCTCTCTCTCTCTCCTCTCTCTCTCTCTCTCTCTCTCTCTCTCTCTCTCTCCTCCCCCCTCTCTCTCTCTCTGTCTGTCTCTGTCTCTGTCTCTGTCTCTCTCTCTCTCTCTCTCTCTCTCTCTCTCTCTCTCTCTGTCTGTCTGCCTGTTTGTCTGTCGGTCGGTCTGTCTATCGTTCGGTCTATCTGTCTGTCTGTCTATCTATCACTCTCACTTTCTCTCTTTCTTTCTCTCAATTGCACTCACTCTTTCTGTCACTCTCATTCACTTTGTCTGTCTCTCTTTCGCTGTGTCTATCTGTCTGTCTCTGTGTGTCTGTGCGTCTGTCTGTGTGTCTGTCTGTGTCTGTGTGTCTGTCTGTCTCTCTCTCTCTGTCTCTCTCTCTATTTATCTCTCTCTCTCTCTGAGACGGACAGAATATGAGTGTTGACGTTAACAATTATGTTACCTTAATGGCCTCAATTGACAGAGACGTAAGACACAGTGCAAGCGTGTACCTGTACAATACCTTCTGAAGACGAGCTGAGGCTATAGAACTCATTAAACTGGATGAAGTTTTATTTTGAATAATAAGTCGCACTGTGCATCTCTGATTATATAACCTTATCGTGGAAATGACTTTAAACTTTAGGAAAGTTTGTGGTACCTCGATCGACCATTTAGGAAAATTGTATGAGTTGTGAACCATTGCAATGAAAGGAGAGATTAAACACAATCTGAAGAGATATGAATACTGTCCGTCCACTGATAAATGTAAGAAAATGCAGGTGCAGTAGTCATTCCCAACGCCAGCAGCCGTAGCTGCAACAACATGAACAGCAGCCACACAAGCCATCAGTAACCGTTGTAATTCGAATTGTGATCTATGTCCACCTCAAAACAACACAAGAAAGCGGAGAGATTTAAGTTAGAACAGAGAGTAGGAAGAAAGCACGACTACTGAGGGGCTGCAGGAAGTGTCGAAGTGTTTGTTTGAAAGTCGGTTTATCCAATATTGGATTGCTCATGTGCTTCATGTACATGTACTCATTGAGGATTACAGTTATGTTTTATGACTAGTTGTTTATCCTTCCTCAGTTATATGTTGCTTTATCCAGCTTCCGTGGAATGAAGACGATGTGGTCTCATCCTCTCCCCATAAAATCTCACCAAAGCTGTGCAGGAAGTTATATGGCCAGAAATGCTGTCTGAGAAATGAAATAGCTGCAATAACCTGACAGTTTGAAAGCCCACTGATAGCCACCTCTCCCACGTGTCACCTAGTACAGACCTAATGAACGATCTGATTTATGGGACAAAATAGTCATGCTCGCCCTCAGGATGCTGTTGACTGGTAGGCAAATTGCTACATTGAAAAGCGCCTTTCCAAAAACACCATCACTAATCAGCCTGTACCCAGTGTGACCTCGTCTTCGCCCCATGACCTTCGACAATGCAGCCCACCATGGGAGCGGTCCAGTACTGTCACTCTCCAAACACTGTACTAATCTGAATATCTCATCCCATGACATTGGCAGAAGGCTTTGGGATTAGGAGATAGAGACACAGATGCGAATGACTCCACCTTGACAGGAAAGAAAAGCAAGCCTCAAATGAATGTCACTGGAGGTCGATGTGAGAACAATTATAGGGACATGAGGGCAAGGAAAAAGAAAGGAGGAGGAAGTAGGGGTGGGATGAGAAGCGCTAGAAGAGGGGGGTTCAACAGGAGTGAGAGACAATATAAAGGACAGACAACAGATGTATGACAGTGTTTCTATTTTCACTTACAGGGTTCTGTTTTTGTCACAAACATAAAAACGGAAATCATCCCAATGGACACCACTTGTGTAGTCGTCTATCGAATGCAGGATTGCAGTTTGGGGCGGTACATGCTATCTTTTACAACATGCTGAAGATAGCATGTAAATGTCAGCTCTTTATTAAATTTCGATATGCCAGCGTCAGTCACGAATTCATTAACATGCGTATCAACTATACAAATATCTGTAATCATTCCTTCCCATCGTTTGAACTCGAACACTATAATTAATAAAACGATCGTTATTTATTCATTTATTGCATTTATTATACCAGGAATTGGATGGGAAATCATCTACACCACGGGATGCCAGACATTATGTACATCTTTGCGGGCAGTTTGAGACGGACCATTAAACAGCGACATTTCCAGTGACGCAGTTGATCAGCATACCTTGTCTTGCACTTTACTCATAACATGGCTTTCGTATAATGAAACTAACTCCCCCCCCAAAACCCTGATAAAGACTAAAATTAATGTACCCATTCAGACACGAAACTAAAAACACGAAATTCATGTTTTACTTTTGAAATCAAAACAACATGATTTCTCTATAGAATAAGAAAGAAAATGAGGATACTCGGTAGGACCCCTTTTTGAAGTTTACCGATCCTCTGCAATTAATATCTATCAAATCTACATTCACCTGCGGAGTCATGCATCCGACAGCCTCCGAAGACGAAACGTAACCGCACCAAGCGAACTCTCACAGTCGACTCTGAGCAAAAGCTCGACCTACGAAAACGGGTCCTCTCAGGGCCACTTAATCATTATTTCCTGAATGAATGCAATTAGTCGGACCTGTTGTAACGACTTTTCTCAAAAAGTCTTGCGTTATGGACACGTAAGAACGCAGCTCGTTCTGTTACACTAGCCTGAACGAAAGCTTCAACTGAGACATTTTGCATCTTCTGCGCATGCGCATAGCGGAAAGTCAACCAGAAATTGGGGGGAAGGACATGTTTTCACTGTTGGTGCAGTTGCTTTGCAGGCGCTTTAGTATGGAAACCGATGACTGCTGCACGGATGCAGGACAGCGGTTATAATATCTTCAAACGAAAGAGGGTAACACAAGTCTACTCCTTTCTAATGAGAGAAAGCGACACTTTGCCAAACCCTATACAAAACAGTAGGCGCTGTAGCGACCAAAATAATTTCCCGACCAAAATAATTTCCGGAAGTCATCACAGAGTTATCTGCTCGGCTCTCTGTTTATGCGATTTACCGCTCCTGCACGTGTTCTTCGCATGGGATATATCCCGACAAACGACGCATTAGTTGCTTTACGAGTTTTTGTGTTTTTGGTGCGTTTGTGTAGTTTAACACATAATGTAGCGTTCAAAAAAGTTTTTTCCCCGTGTTAAAGCCGTCTCCCCTGCCGGAAATAATATGCGAGTCACCTCCCTGTAGTATATTTTTAGTCTGGTTTTATAAAACGCGACCGTTGACTGACTTCGCACGCCCGGGGAGTTATGCTACGATCCGGCCGCGTTAATATATCTGCGTTTTGTGACAAACGTCTTGCTCGGCGGTACTGTACTCCATGCACCTTAACGGTCCGCGTGATTCGGGTGTAATCTTAAGCTAAACGACGTTCCGAACGTTTCCGACTTCGACCATTTCAGCAGCGCCAATAAACGTCGTTTAGCTTAAGATTACACCCGAATCACGCGGACCGTTAAGGTGCATGGAGTACAGTACCGCCGAGCAAGACGTTTGTCACAAAACGCAGATATGTTAACGCGGCTAGATCTTAGCATAACTCCTCGGGCGTGCGAAGTCAGTCAGGCGAAGTGGCGTGTGCCGTCTCTTTTTAGAGTTGAATTTTCAACACGTCCCGAGCAGATAACTCTGCGATGACTTCCGGAAATTATTTTGGTCGGGAAATTATTTTGGTCGCTACAGGCCCTACTTCGCGTTTGCATGGGTGTCACGACAACTCGAATTCGGAAATTGAAATTCGGCCATTCAAAGTCTGCATCATCAGCAACAAAAAGATCAAACATGTATTGTTCTGCTGACTGTTACTCAAAACTCGCATTTTTCTCGACAACAATGTCGACTTTGAACTGTTGAGTTTGGACTGCCGACGTCGAATTGTGCTGACTTTGATTTGTTTTGACTTTCAGTCGCCCAATATAAATTGTCGGCTTTGAATTGTCGGCTTTGAATTGTCAACTTAGAATTGTCGACTTTGAATTGTCGGTTTTGAATTGCCGACTTTTAACTGTCGCAGAACCGAGTGCATGGAACTCTTCGGATTAGAAGACACGGTTAGGGAGAGAACCACGCTGTGAATTCAAACAGAAGAGTGAATGGGGACACCGTGTCCAGTGGGGTCATAACGTTTCCCACCAACTTTCAGAGCTCCTCCTTCACGATAGTCCCAGGCCGGTCTACCTCAAGATATCGACGATAGCAAAATCAAGAATTGCCACCTCATTGTGGGAGAGATTGGTGAAGTAGATCGCCCACATGGATTCAGACCTATATTTTCTGACTTTCTGTAAAATTTATGTTTGAAAGTTACTACAACTCAGGCCTATCCTAAGGTATCGACGATGGCTGTGAATTCAAAGTGTTATTGTGTAAAGGTTTATCGATGATGATGATGACGACGATGATGATTATCTAATGATGGAGAATGGTGAAAGGCGCGTGCACGTGCACGTGCATGTGCAGGGCCCGTTGATTAATGATGGTTGCAATGCATGTTAATAATGCGTTGCGTTATTCACCAAAAACAATTTTGCTCTCTGTTAATGGAAATTATTTTGGCTTGAATGTTCATGGATATGCGCAATGTGCAGCGACACAACAGTCAGATAGAGACTGTTGGATAGGTGGCACTGTTTTCTTTGATGTTATGGTGAAGTAGCAATGATGAAAGTGATGATATCGAGACTGTGCTGTCACAACTGTGTGATTTGGGCGTTATTCTTTTGCTTGCTGAGTATTTGGGTTTGAAAGAGAAACCTTTGGGACTTCATCTCCCCATCTTTTTCGCCAGTGGGTTTGAGGAGATTGCGTTATGATCTATTATTATGTCAGAAACGTGATTTCCCGCACGTAAAGATCATTATTAAAATGCATTCATTGCTCCAGGGATAATGGCTTTGCAACAGGAAACGAACCTTGCAGCGAAGGCGTCATTTGTAAACTTTTCCTTTTCCTCTATTGTCACTGATCAAATACCCGCACAGTAGAT
>JAWQFJ010010129.1:30000-42500 GCA_034096865.1 Theodoxus fluviatilis | reverse complement strand
CTTCAACTCAAGACTCCATACAATTCAATCCACCTCATTGCATCTCATGCCTTCCCTTGCTGTCTCACTTCAACTCCACACAATTCAATCCACCTCATTGCACCTCATGCATTCCCTTGCTGTCTTACTTCAACTCAAGACTCCATACAATTCAATCCACCTCATTGCATCTCATGCATTCCCTTCCTGTCTCACTTCAACTCAAGACTTTATACAATTCAATCCACCTCATTGCATCTCATGCCTTCCCTTGCTGTCTCACTTCAACTCAAGACTCCATACAATTCAATCCACCTCATTGCATCTCATGCCTTCCCTTGCTGTCTCACTTCAACTCCACACAATTCAATCCACCTCATTGCACCTCATGCCTTCCCTTGCTGTCTCACTTCAACTCAAGACTCCACACAATTCAATCCACCTCATTGCATCTCATGCATTCCCTTCCTGTCTCACTTCAACTCAAGACTCCACACAATTCAATCCACCTCATTGCATCTCATGCCTTCCCTTGCTGTCTCACTTCAACTCAAGACTCCATACAATTCAATCCACCTCATTGCATCTCATGCATTCCCTTCCTGTCTCACTTCAACTCAAGACTCCACACAATTCAATCCACCTCATTGCACCTCATTCATTCCCTTGCTGTCTCATTTCAACTAATGACTCCACACAATTCAATCCACCTCATTGCATCTCATGCCTTCCCTTGCTGTCTCACTTCAACTCCACACAATTCAATCCACCTCATTGCACCTCATGCATTCCCTTGCTGTCTCATTTCAACTAATGACTCCATACAATTCAATCCACCTCATTGCATCTCATGCATTCCCTTGCTGTCTCACTTCAACTCAAGACTCCACACAATTCAATCCACCTCATTGCATCTCATGCCTTCCCTTGCTGTCTCACTTCAACTCAAGACTCCATACAATTCAATCCACCTCATTGCATCTCATGCCTTCCCTTGCTGTCTCACTTCAACTCCACACAATTCAATCCACCTCATTGCACCTCATGCATTCCCTTGCTGTCTCACTTCAACTCAAGACTCCATACAATTCAATCCACCTCATTGCATCTCATGCCTTCCCTTGCTGTCTCACTTCAACTCACGACTCCATACAATTCAATCCACCTCATTGCATCTCATGCCTTCCCTTGCTGTCTCACTTCAACTCAAGACTCCATACAATTCAATCCACCTCATTGCATCTCATGCCTTCCCTTGCTGTCTCACTTCAACTCCACACAATTCAATCCACCTCATTGCACCTCATGCATTCCCTTGCTGTCTCACTTCAACTCAAGACTCCATACAATTCAATCCACCTCATTGCATCTCATGCCTTCCCTTGCTGTCTCACTTCAACTCCACACAATTCAATCCACCTCATTGCACCTCATGCATTCCCTTGCTGTCTTACTTCAACTCAAGACTCCATACAATTCAATCCACCTCATTGCATCTCATGCATTCCCTTCCTGTCTCACTTCAACTCAAGACTTTATACAATTCAATCCACCTCATTGCATCTCATGCCTTCCCTTGCTCTCACTTCAACTCCACACAATTCACTCCACCTCATTGCATCTCATGCATTCCCTTGCTGTCTCACTTCAACTCTATTCAATTCAATCCACCTCATTGCATCTCATTCATTTCCTTTCTCCTACCTCTGCGATCCCGTCCTGAACCACGACCACCATCACTCCACCATCCACCCACCCCATGATCGCCTTGGCGCCACGTAGTGCCCATACTCAGAATAGCGTCCCATTCCAATGGAAAGAAACGGGACTAGGTGGAGGGCCTACAGCAGCGTTAAACTGTTGGGTGAATCCCTCCCTGTGAGTCCTTGTGTCTGTTTGCTTGTCTGTGTGCCTTCCGTTCCCCCTTCCACCCACCCACCCCCTCCCCCCGTCCACCCCCACCCTCACCCCCCGCGTGTCCATCTGGCCTAGTCTTGCTGATCCAGCCTCGCCAGAGATCGATAAGACAGCTAGCAGACGCCGCACAATCTCCATTGCCTCAAGTCTGAGGTCAAGAGGTCAGGTCAGCTGCTGGGACGTCTTTCCGGACAGTGACCTCCCTTTAAGAAGACTTGGGCGTCCGATCCTTGCGGTGCCGACGTGACGACTGCGTAACTGTCCATCCAGGGTGGGGTCTCACGAGACTCATCATGATGTGATAACAAAGATCAGCGGTGTATACATCATTGTCCGTGTCGTAGCACGTACGCTAAAGAGCTGATGCAACATAATCCCGTCTGCCATTTGACTGGACTCCTGGATGGATCATGTCGATGAGAAAGGGAGTGCTGTAGATGAGTGGGAAGAGATTGTGATACAAGAGGAAAAGGAGTAGGAGGATAAAAGCCGGCGTACGTTTGGTTTTGTGTCAAACGGGAGGGAGGGAGAGAGAGAGAGAGAGAGAGAGAGAGAGAGAGAGAGAGAGAGAGAGAGAGAGAGAGAGAGAGAGAGAGAGAGCATAATTTCAAGGACTCGAAGCTGCCGCAAGAGACAGACACGAGCCAAGGCGAGCCCTTGTGGAGTGCATGCAAATCAGTAGAGCTCCAACAACATCATGTCCTCGAAAACCTTCGTTACTGGTGGAGACAGTAAAGGGAAATGGATGCCGACAAACATGCTAATCGGCTGCGCTGTCTGCTTGGTGAAAGTGCTGCAGTGTGCACGGCAGGCTCGTCTCTAGAGCTGTACGTGCGTGGAGGCGCTCTGTGCAGGCCTGGGCTGGGGAGACAACTTTTCTGTCATGAGACTGTGAGGCCGACGTTAGGGCAGCGCTTTCAGCCAGGAGTGTCATTCAATACACATTATCTGACTTGCTCATGAACCGTTGCCTCCTTCAAGAGGAGCTTTACCCTTAATTTAAGCTTCAGGGAAGAACTTTCGAGGGTCCTCGAGATTGCTATCACTGTCTCTCGAAACACGCGTACATGGTGCATCAGATTATGCGTATTGACTCGTCTCCGCATTTTGGCACGGAGCTCTTGTGGGATCTGCCGGAGATGTATGTATGTATGTATAATGTATTTATATTGCGCGCACTTCCAGCCCAAAGGCTGCTCAGTGGCGCATGCACACTCAAAAAAAAAAAATAAAAAAAAAATGTCACAAATTTTCCATAGTTCGAGGATGTCTCTAGTAGGGATCGACTAGGATCCCCTAGTCAGCAAGACGCGCTTGGCGGAAAAGGCACGTCTTGAGGCTTCCTCTGAAGTTCTTCTGCTTTGGCTCCAGACGCAACGCCTCTGGCAGTTGATTCCATAGGACTGGTGCAGCAGAGCGGAAAGCTCGATCCCCCGACGAAGACCTTGTCGGTGGCACCCTGAGGAGATGAGAAGCACCAGACCTCAGATTTCTAGGAGATGAGGAAGTCATTCCTTGTAATTGCAGCCGACAGACGAAGAGGTCTCGGACGCATTTCTCCAAGACGAGTTTTCTGAAGCTCTGTACATTCCTGCGATTCCTCCTACGAGCTTTGCCTGTCGCTTTCATTTTGTCGATAGAACCTCTTCTCGAAGCATTTTGGCTCAAACGCAAAATGATACAAGGAACACGAACCCCATGAGGCCTGAAGCCACATAAATCCTCGCCCTTGAGAATTTAAAACGACGACGACGATGATGAGCAGAGCAACAATTTGCATTAATTGTTTTGTGTCCCTCATTCTGGAAGCAAGAAGACCTTGCAGACGACACGCGTTCATTCCATCAACCTATTTCACCAAACATGCGTGCCGCATTACGCGCTCCAAGTTGTACATGTCACAGCACTTTTCAGGCATAGTGATCTAGGCCTTCTGAAAACATGGCCTTTTCCTTTGTCTTTTTTTTTTGGGGGGGGGGGGGGGGGGGGCGGGGGAGGGGGGTTCGCAAGCTGGGTTCATGTGCTCGTATTGCTGCTAATTTTGTGATCATAAACACTCCTTAAACCGTTAAAAGATTATGCTGTTATAATGGAAAGAGATTCCTAGGCAGTAAAAGTTAATGAACAGAGAAGCCTGAGCTGGGAAAAGGGTGGAAGTCTCCCTCATAAACTGGAACCCCTGCCTGCTTGGCTTTCGGGGCCTGCTCCAGCAGATCAGCCAGGGGTAGCCTCAAGCAGCGGAAGAGATTGCCTCGGGCTAACGGGACAGGAACAGTTCATTCAAACCAGTTTGGAAGATGGAGCCCAGTCCACGTGCACGAACTAACTGGTCGCCACGCCATGAATCCAACCCCTAGAAGCATCACAAAATGCATCTGCCAGTCAAACAGAAAAATCAGAACCTAACCACTGTCCACCGTCTGTTGTAGCAAAATCCTCTTACAAAGCGTTACAGTTTGTCAGAAGCTACTCAACAAACGACTAAAATCAGAATAAAGAAAGCGTCAACAACAATAATGGGTTACTCTAACAATCCTAGATGCAAACTGCATTCGAAAAGGACAGCATTCCCGAGCTAGTGATGGTGACGGAAGCAAAAGCAGAGGGGGAAGCAAGACCATGAGAACGAGAAAAGTTTACGCAGAAATTGATAAAAATGCAGAGAATGAGACTGGGAGAAGTGCTAGCTAGAGATAACGCCGAGGCAAGACAAATGTAAGAAAATACAGATAGAATACCGTCAGTAAGACTGGTGATAACAACGAGATACGCTTTTTCAATAGACAGACGAGGCAGGGTCAGAATGGTCACGCATCTACATGTGTGTGTGTGTGTGTGTGTGTGTGTGTGTGTGTGTGTGTGTGAGTGTGCATGTCTATGTCACTCTGACGCAAGATATGCTTTTCAACAGGTTCACAAACACATTTTTGGAAAAGATATTGAATATTCCAAAAACTAATCTGCTCCCATTACGCTTCATGCATCCAAGATGGCCTGCGCACAGTCGGCTTGCCAGGAAGTTGAATCCCCTTCCACATGCGAGTCCCAGGAAGATGCTCAAGGATAAAGGACGGGACAGGGAGCCAGACACAGTTGTTCTTGCAAGAGACACCATGACAAGCGTTAACACCATGTTCAGTACAGCACAGCTGAGGCGAACCGAATCGAACGTCTGGTTCACATGTTAGACGAATGAGAGCCTATGCACATCATCTTTGGAGAAAAGAAGCATGGCAGACGCTCCAAAGGTAGTGAAAAGAAAAGGCTCCAGTATCAAATCGGGTGTTTGAATGTTTACCATTATCCTATATAGAAGTTCGATGTGCCTTAATTGCCTCAGACTTCTCCGCATGACAGACTTATGTCAATACTGGCGCATCAGCATTTGAGGACAGACAGAGCAGCAGATCATTCTGCAGCTTGCAGAACGCAAAGCCAGAGCCAGCACGTCACATGAGGTCTGTTCATGAGGGCGAGTGATTGCGAGCGCTTGCCGTGTTCACCTTCAGGACAGACCTTCTCGCGTCTGCTAGTCTAGTGGTAGTAGTAAAGTAGTAGCATCAGTAGCAGCAGCAGTAGTAAAGAAATGCTAGCAGCGTTCTCAACCAATCCAATACCCTCTGTTCAGGAGGCGAGCACAGCGAGTGTTCGAGAGCCAGTTCAGGGCATGGGTCGACTTAACCAGCCCTCTCTAGAGATCCAAAGCCAAACAAGTAACTCCTCAGTTTGCTTTCTTTGTGAGGGACGAACAGGAACACTCAGTTTGTGTTTGCACGCAAGCGTGTGTATATGCAAAGTCTTCTTTTTATCTCTACTCGCAGCCCTCTTTTTATGGGTTCAGCACCCACGATACTGCACACTTCCGATCCTGCGAACGACTGGAAACAGAAACGGAGATGGTAGAAGTATGTGACGGAAGGCGTTAGTTGAGGATCCTTCATGGGAAATTTGAATTTAGATTAAAACGATAAAATCAATAACGTGGAGGGTAGTGACAACAAGTTTTATGTTCTGCGGTTGAGCTGACGTACGCCACATTTTGCCTAAGGCGGGGAGAGAGGAGAGACAGACAGGAGGGGCAGGCGTGGGGAGGGTGGGCAGATGGGGGAAGTCTACAAGGACTTTTGTTCAACAAAAATGGATTTGGAGAGGGAATTCGCTGGGAGATGCGTCACTACCCAGAAAGGTTTCCCCAGGGAAGACGGCATCACAGAACGTCGGGCTGTCTGGCCAAAAGAGATTCAGTCACTTCAGAAGCCAATTCCCACACTTTTCCCCCACCGTGGCTGTCTTGTCAAGTGACCGCCTCGGAGTTTTAGTAGATCATTCGTCATGGCTATATTCATTTAGCCCTCGTTGTGGCAGTAATGGAGGCCTCGAAGGGGTTCCGTACGCCATTTGCCATTCGTCTGGCTTCCTCTTAACAATGACTGCCGACTGTCCCTAAAGAGACCCCAGATAAGCTTTTAAAGGTTTTTCTGTGTAGTACGGCCAGACAACTGCAGGGAATTCATTGTCTTCCAAGGACCTGCGGCGCGTACATCTTCCTAGGTGGCTTATCAGTGCGATTAACCCTTGTATGCGGCCGAGCGCCAGCATCGGGTTGGAATATTCCCCAGGGGGCGGAGTCGGTGCTGGTACCTGACTGTGTGCGTCTTAAATGTCTTTCACTTTGTTTGGTGTAAGGGACCAGTGAGGATTGATCATGATGCCCAGTGATCAGGGGGTAAAGTGTAAAGCGGTTTGAGACCCAGACAAAGGATGTAAGTCGCTATATAAAACCACACCTTTACCTTTATTTTTTACCAAGGCAGCAGACTGGAGTCTGTAAGACTTGCACAATACTTCTGTGGCACTATTTCATTCCAGGTTTCCACCGCTGTGAAAAGACATGACAGTTCCCGAGGATCGCATTCAGGAGGCTTCGTCACAGAAACAGACATGGAGTCAAGTGGACGTAATGTATAGCGAACACAGAATGATGAACCTGAAGTTGAGCGTTAACAGAAACTCCATAGGGAGTCTCGGTAACCGGCATTTCTCATTTGGGTTTTTACTTACCGTAACAAGACTACGCAGGTAGGGGTTAATGGCGACACATTCCGTTATGACTGGAACTATGCACGACCCAGGAGTCTTCCTCCATTCAGATACGACGATTGTTCATGCAATAAAGATTTTTATGTGAAGAAAGTTTTACTGACTTCAAAGTATTTTGTTCTTTGTGATTTGCCTTTGCAACTATTACCTTTGTTTTCTACCCTAGCTTAATGCGTCAAAAAACGGTCACTTTGATAATGCTGTTTGTTGTAAAGATTTTTGGATACACTTGAAAAAAATCATCTGTTTTGTAATAACGTATGCAGTGGATTTTAGGTTAACTACAAAACACATTTTAAAATAATAGTTACAGTGCATTGCCTTTTGTTTGTGATGTTTCATAATTAGTGTTGAGGTGTAAAGATTTGTACCGTATTGATCTTTTTATCGAAACTCTAAGACAGTGCGGGAGAGATATTTGTGTAAAAGCTGTATGACAATCTCCACCTTTATAATGAACTACCTATTTTTTTAAATAAAACATTGAGAGAGATAGAATGAGAGAGAGAGAGAGAGAGAGAGAGAGAGAGAGAGATGACTTTATTAAGGCCGACGACCCATCGTACATAAAAGGTAACGTATAATAATGGAAAATGTTATATATGTACATAGACCGCAATCAAAATGATTAACCGTCTACATCAATTTACAAATGTACGTAGTCTACATCGTTATAACCCCTAGAGTGCATGGTATATAATTCATCGCATATTTACACATTGGAAATTTAGAATTGTCTACATCATTTTACGAGTATATAGTCTATTATGGTACAAAATCCCCAGAATGTATAGCATTAAAACTAGTCTATAATTACATTTAAAAGTGCCATAATTCCAGATCATAAAGATAATACAGTCATTCGTTGGATCATTCATCCTATACTTGATTACTTGGAGAATTTTCCAACTTTTCACTGCGTAGTTTAAACGCATAAAATATGTACATTGCAACGTCTCGTGTTTTCGTGACATCGCGTCCATCAAGCAGGTACTTTACCTCGGCGTATCTAGCCTTTTGCATATGTTTTAAAATATATTTGCGCCTCAGATCTTTGTACACATGACAGTGGATTAAAAAGTGACTTTCGTCTTCATAGCTTGTACAGAAAGGACACTCTTTTTCTGAGTTTTGTTCATTTCTACGACTGGCTTTGAGGTCATTGTTTCTTAAACGGAAGCGAACAAATGCATCCCTAAATTTTTTAATGTTAACATTATTCAAATAGCTTTCACATTCTATCTTACGTTTGTAGGATCTATACAATTCAAAATGATCGCTTCCAGTAAGTCTCGTATTCCATTCTTGTAAATAGCAGTCTCGCAGTCTCTGTCTGAGCGTCCGAAAAAAAGCTTTTTCATTGTTGGTCCATACATATGCAAATCCAAGCTTGGCTAGACAATGTTGAATGGATCGTGCCCAGTTCATCTTCGCAGATGTACATACATTCTCTTTCAACAGCATTATATAGGCTTGTTTAGGCAGTCAATGCATTGTCATCTTACATAACCGTAACCAGTATTTCATTGCCCTTATTGTTGTTGTTGTTATATAAAGGGGGTATCTACCGAGTTCTCCATAGCACATAGTCTTAGCACTTATATTTAAAAACCTCTTGCAAGCGAATAAGTGTGTCTTTTCAATACAATCTCTCCTTTCCAAGCCCCATAACTCAGATCCATAAAGCAAGGATGGCTGTATCTGTGCATCAAATAAATGAAAAACACCGTTAGTATTCATAGTGTGCAGATTCCACATTGTTCTAAGCAACTGCACTGTTTTCGCTTTTGCTTTTACAGTCAGGCTGTCAAGGGCGAAAGACAGAGACAGCCTGGTAGTGAATACAAGCCCCAGATACTTATACCGATTTACTACTTTCAAAGCAGCACTTCTCAAGTACCACCTCTCTCCACGGCCCAGAAATCCTCCTCTTGGGAAGCATGGCAGAGATTGTCTATTTGACATTGTAAACCAACAGGAGTACTCGCAAGCAAAACTATGTCATCTGCGACGGGAAAAGATCTCTGTCGTACCAGGCAACAATTGTACACCATGACGCCCATGCCTTCCAACATACCTTGCAGCATAATCAATAAATAGGCCAAAAACTATCGGAGACTCAACTGACCCCTGTCTCAGGCCAACCGAGCAGTCAAAGAACTCTGAAGTGGCACCATTCCACTTTACACATGCTTGTATCTTCGAGTAAACTGCCCGTAGCATTCCCAGGAACTTGATTGATAATTCTGCCTCGGACAGAACTTTCCAAAGGCGGGACCTGTCCACCGAGTCGAATGCCTTCTGGAAGTCAACAAATGCCACATAGAGCTTCCCTCGACCACTACCATACACATGCTTAACAGCAACCGAAAAAAGAGTGAACATATGATCAACGGTCGAGTGGTCCTTCCGAAACCCTGCCTGTTCAATGCAAAACTTATTGTTCTCTTCAGCTCAGTCCCTCAGACGTTGAATCGATATAATTTGTGAAGCTTGGTCGAGGCAAGCACTGAATTCAGAACTATTCAGGTTTTGCATAACTTCCTGTGCTTTGTTGTCCTCCCATCAAAACTTGCTCATTTTTTCTATGAAAAATGAAGATCTGACATGAGGGTTAGTATCTACACCAACACTTTGTTCTAGTGGCAGATGGGTAGATAGGATATTATCTCCCACTTTTAAATTTACCTTCAGGGTCGGGCAGTTTGTACACTAATCCATAATCTACCACACTGTCGCCGTATTCGGAGATGAACGTCATGCTGCCCATTTTGTCGCCTTTTGTGCTTCCATTTAAAATATAAAGGTGATATACCTTACACAAATTAATTAAAATTCTACCAAACTGGTTGGTGCACTGTTCTTGGGAGTTACGCTGGGCAGTGCTACCAGGACAATGACAGTCATCAGAATCCCACCCTATGTTTTCTTCCTCATCTTCCTGATCGACATGGAGGTTCCAGACGCCAGTCCTGGCGTTAAAGTCATCGCATATCAATATTGTTGGACACTTAAGTACATATCAGGCATGTATATTTTACTGTTCTCTGCACAATGAGTCATACTTGTTTAGGGGCACTGGGTTTCCCTTTTATTCTAGAATTGGAATATCAATCCGGAATGGAAAGTTAAAGACTACTTCTGGAGTCTGCATTGGATGGCATCCTTTAAAAGCAGCGAGACGGAGCAGCATCTGCAGGCTTCAGTGCCCGCTTGATGAAAGTCTTCCAGATGTAAAGTTCTTCCGGTGTCCACGGACCTTGGATCCGTGCCAGATGATTTCCATAATCGTACTCAGCAACGGAGAGAATGATCCTGCAAGCACTCCAGAGGGCAACCCAGCGTGATTGGTCCAAACTCGGATCGAAGTTTCCCATAACTCGGGAGACTGATTCGGGCTTACTTATCCGTACCGGACACAGCAAGAGCGAAATATGTGATAGCTTGTCTGGAAATACAAATTGCAGCAAGTGTGTATGGAGAATTGAGGGTCAAGGCACACCCCCACCCCATCAACCCCTATTCCCTCCACTCCCACCTCCTCAACCCCCATTACCCCTATCCCCACCCCCTCAACCCCCATCCCCCCACCCCCTCAACCCCCAATTCCCATAACCCCCACCCCCTCAACTCCCATTCCCCCACCCCCTCAACCCCCATTCCTCCACCCCCTCAACTCCCATTCTCCCACCCCCTCAACCCCCCCATTCCCACCAACCTCATCCCCTCAACCCTCCATTCCCACCACCCCCTCAACCCTCCTTTCCCACCACCACCACCCCCTCAACCCCCATTCCACCATCCCACCTCCTCAACCCCCCATTCCCTCCCACACCCCTTAACCCCCCATTCCCCCCACATCCTCAACCCCCCATTCCCCCCACCCCCTCAATCCCCCATTCCCCCTATCCCCACCCCTCAACCCCCATTCCACCACCTCCTCAACCCCCCATTCCCCCCACCCCCACCATCTCTACCCCTCATTCCCCCACCCCCACCCCCTCAACCCCCATTCCCACCACCCCCACCCCCTCAACTCCCATTCCCTCACCCCCTCAACCTCCATTCCCCCCACCTCCTCAACCCCCCCACCATTCCCACCACCCTCACCCCCTCAACCCCCATTCTCCCCACCCCCACCCCCTCAACCCCCATTCCCCCCACCCCCACCTCCTCAACCCCCCATTCCCTCCCACACACCCTCACCCCCCCATTCCCCCCACATCCTCAACCCCCCATTCCCCCCACCCCCTCAATTCCCCATTCCCCCTATCTCCACCCCTCAACCCTCATTCCCCCACCTCCTCAACCCCCCATTCCCTCCACCCCACCCCCTCAACCCTCATTCCCCCCACCCTCACCTCCTCAACCCCCAATCATCCACACCCACACTCCCTCAACCTCACATTCCCCCCACCCTCACCTCTCAACCCCCATTCCCCCCAACCTCATCTCCTCAACCCCCCATTCCCCCCACTCCCTCAACCCCCCATTCCCCGAATCCCACCCTCTCAATCCCATTCCCCCACCTCCTCAACCCCCCGTTCCCCCCACTCCCTCCACCTCAACCCCAATTCCCCCATCCCCACCTCCTCAACCCCCATTACACCATCTCCATCTCCTCAACTCCCATTCCCCCCACCCCCTCAACCCCCATTTCCTTACCTCCTCAACATCTCATTCCCACCACTCCCGCCACCTCAAACCCCATTCCTCCAGTCCCCACCCCCTCAACCCCCGTTCCCTCCACCCCCACCCCCTCAACCCCAGTTCCCCCACCCCACCTACTCAACCCCCATTCCCCCCATCCCCACCCCCTCAACCTCCATTCCCCCCATTGCGGCCAGTGGGTGCGGCGTTCGAAGCTGCGCGGTCCCCAGAATTGCATCCTTGAGCAAGATGCTTAACTCCCATTGCTTCTCCCCACCCAGGAGTGAAACCGGGTACCAAATGGCCCTCTTTAGGGCTACCAAACGGCCCTCCTCAGGGCCTCTCCCCAGGTCCTTCGGATGAGACCTTAATAAACCGAGGTCTAGTGTGTGATACGCATTCACAACATCAAAATCACGCACTATAAAGATCCTGACGCTCATGTCCTCGACGGGTGGGTGTCGGCCACAGTAAAAACACCCAGCACGCACAATTTCTCCTTTGTGGAAAACAGTGTGCCAGCGCCCTTGGCAGCAGGAGACTGGTCTCATTGACTTGAGACACTACACACTGAGAGACAGCCTCAACATCGGCTTAAGCGCCTTGAGCATGCTGCCAGCATGGATACGTGCGCTATACAAGTAGACATCATCATCATCAACCCCCCATTTCCCCCAACCCCACCCCTTCAACCCCCATTCTTCCTATCCCCACTTCATCAACCTCCATTTCCCCCACCTCCTCAACCCCCCATTCCCACCCCCTCAACCCCCATTTCCCCTACCTCCTCAAACCCCCGTTCCCCCCACCCCCTTACCCTCAACCCCCAATTCCACCCACCCCCGCTGGTTCTT
>JAWQFJ010010129.1:15000-25000 GCA_034096865.1 Theodoxus fluviatilis | reverse complement strand
TGTTACTTGAATGTCCTGCCTACGAAGATCTCAGACGAATGTATATATACGCAGGTTGATGACGAATACATATGCCTTTGATGTTAAGGTACTCCTGTCGCTGGAGGAGCCTAAGGCAGTACGAGCGGTTGCAACGTATTTATATTATGCATTCAAGAGAAGAAAAGAAACTGTTTCTATTGCTATGGCCGAAGAGGCATATTATGTGTAATTGTGTTGTGATGGGCCGGTGGCCTAACAAAAATAAACCATTCGTTCGTTCGTTCGTTCGTTCGTTCTCTCTCTCTCTCTCTCTCTCTCTCTCTCTCTCTCTCTCTCATTCTACTCTATGGATCAGAAATTTGGGGCATCTATGATTGTAGACGTATCGAAACTATTCATATGTTTATACTAAAGTGGTTCCTTAATGATTCCCCGAGAACGCCGAACGTGATTATCTACAGTGACACTGGTCGATACCCATTAGACTTCAATGCTCAGATACGCTCCATAAAATATTGGCTTAAACTCTTGAGAATGGACCATGATAGATATCCTCACCAAATGTACATGTCAATGCTAAAAACGGTGGATGATAGATTTAGTTGGGCTACAGGAATAAAAATGTTACTGTTGAAGTATAATTTTGAAAGAGAGTGGGACAGTCAAATGGTTCCAAACGAAACGACCTTCTTAAAACAACTGAAAAGTAGAATGATTGAATGGTACAAAAACGACTGGAGAAATCAGCTACAGTCAAGTGTCAGATATTCCTTTTATAGACTACTTAAGGTGGATCACTTCGTAGAGCCATATCTATATGTAGTAGATAAAAAAAGTCTTTAGAGATGCTCTGATACGTTTCAGAATGGGAATAAGCGATTTGTACGTACATAAGTATAGATACAGTGCAATTCCTTACATAAATATCTGTCCATTATGCATGGAAAATGAAGAAGATGAAATTCATTTTTTATTTCACTGTCCAGCTACTTATGACTTACGCATGAAACACATACTACCAAGTATACAGCATGATGCTGAAGAACCTGTGACAAACATTTTCTCAAATAACGATGTTTGTGCCTTAAGAAATATTGCGATGTATCTGTATAAGGCGTTTCGGAGACGATCAGAAGCAATGCCATTGTTAAACAGCTATATAGACATTTTTGAAAATTAGAATGTACTGATGATTGATGATATGGATTACAAGCTACAATTGTCACCGTTGTCCAATAGTAGCCTGGGAAGTGGTAAGATTGCTTCAAACTTTGTGCTATTACTGTCATTTGTAATGGGCCGGAGGCCCCCACAATAAACCAGTTGTTCGTTCGTTGTTCGTTCTCTCTCTCTCTCTCTCTCTCTCTCTCTCTCTCTCTCTCTCTCTCTCTCTCTCTCTCTCTCTTTCACACACACATACACGCGCGCGCATACACACACACACACACACACACACACACACGCACAAACACACGCCCAGAGAGACAAACTGAGAAGAAAACTTTTATGCAACTGCGTAGTAGAATATTAAAAGTGCTAGAAGTAATTTCGCCCTCCAAGCAAATTATCAATTTATGGATTAGCCTCCATTTTGCTTATTCATGAGTACATGGCGTGAGACACATTACTTCGTCAAATAGACAATGACGGAAGACTTTTTCACGTGTTCATGCGGTTGACAGTTTAATGCACAATCTACATGTAAGCAACAATTTCGTTACCAAGGAAATGTGAGAGGCCATAGAGTCACGTGTTCCAAGTACAATGTCTGTGCCTGACTTTCTGGGGTTCTTCAGCGTGTATGAAAGGAGTAAGAACGGGACAATGCAAGCACACATACATACATTTTGCTCCAATACCAAATTCCACTACGCTCCGTCTACTCTATTGCAGGCCTGAAACTTTCTCTACATATCTCTTGCAGAATTTCATTTTTGTGGGAGTATTATAAACCATGTGTGACGCCTTACATTTTTGGCAGCTATACACAAAACATTTTATCCCTTCTGTTGCAGGAAAGGAAATCAGTGAAGACGGACTTAGATAAGTAGATGATTTCGAAAGTCACTCTCTTCCATTGCTTAAATGATCAAACCAGTTCATGATTTATGCATGTCTTTCCGTTTTCAACTTTGTCCCATACTGGCATCTGACAAGTGGTGAAAGATTGGAATACAAACAATTGCGCTGTTTCAACTCCCGTGTAAGCTCCTATTTAAAATGCTGGTTATGTGTGACGCTGTACTTAAATCAAAGAAATCTCCTCCGTTTTCAAATATATCTGCTTTACTTTTGCGAGAGAATCTGGTGTAAGAATCATCCTTCATGTTATGCAAAAAAGGCAACTCCCAGCTTAGTGCTCGATTTGTCGCGTCGTCACACGTATGCAGCAAAATCCAGTGCGAGTGATGTATTTTAGTCAGCTGTTTTTCGCTTATTTCAAGGACTAACCTCAGCCAGCGTTGCACACTGAGGGGAAAAAACAAAACGAGACTTTTATGGAGGGTTTTTACTTTGGTTTATGTTCCAGACAATTCATGTCACTGCAAGGGAATTTAATCCCTGACAGGTTGTAGCTCTTCTGTGAAAAAGTAAAGAAGGGACGGCTTGTTGCCGCCACGTTGCTAACAATTTCAAATACACTACAAAGAAATAGTTTGTAAGGGGTTGCAAAGTGTTTTTGAAGGCATTTCAACGCCAACTAAAAGACCGTCGCATACTGGGAAAAGAAACAGTTTTTGGCTGATGACAGGCCCGTTTCCTCGTGTGCAAGCAAATATTTCAGTGGCATTTTTATTTCCTCAAATGGCGTTAGAAGTTTTGGATCGGCTCTATTCTGTCAGTATTTCTCTGAAATATTTCTGCCCGTCAACCAATTGGAACGCTCCTTGCCTTCAACAGTCGCTCTAACTTTCACTCAAGGCAACAATGTCTGCCATATTTCCTTCGTTTCGCGTGTAAAATGCTCATTTGGAGTACCACTGACACGCATACAATGAAACCACAACCACACGATAGTATTAAATTCTCAAAACTCTATGTAGAAGTCATCCAAAATTCATTAAAATCGTTACATCATTCAGATCGAGATGTTAGTCGAAGTCCGTGGTGCGAGCCCAAGGTCGGGCCACTGACAGAGGTACGTGATACTACATGGCGTATAATGTAGCTGAGAGGTTCGAGAAGTTTCCTCGTGTGCAAACACCCAGAAACATTTCTGGATCAGAGAAACAGAAATAGCGTGTTGCTGTTTCACCGTGTGTGACGGCCCCATGCTATTTGCAAAATGCTAAAATGCCCAATGCCAGCCACAAGCCGAGACTTGCCATGATTCTAATGCACCGCACCCCCAGTCACGCATCAACTACAGTCCTAGCAGGTTTTATGGATGTCACGTCTGTAGGTCACTCACTCGAGTCTCTTGACCCTTAATAATGCTCATATGCTAATGGAAAGGGACAGTTTTATGACGAACAATATTAAAGTCAAGCATAAAAACGGTCGCGTTACGGTATAAGGCTGACATGAGCAAACTGTCTAGGACAGTATGCGGAAATCAAGACACCACCGCATAGCGTAGACTAAATACTTCAGCTAGTATGAAACACGCCAAAGTTTATTTGACATTGCCTTGGTCCCAGCAGTTTTGCCTGACCTAGAAGCTAACTGCTAGTGTCTGTGGTTACTCACACGGGCCCTAACAGGTTGAGCTCTTCAAGGCCCGACGACGCATTCACCTTTCTCAGACACTGCGCACACAGCTGCCTCCTCAGTGGTTTGAAAATGACGTCTTTATTTTCAGCCAGAGGTGTGCTTTCTCTGCATTCTTGGGACTTATTCTGGTCACGTTCTTACGTGTGTTCTCAGCATCTAATATGTACATCAGTGGAGAGCCTTCATTAGTCTACATTTAATCAGGCCGAAAATTCAGACACTACGTTGGGTTTCGTTTTGACGGAGGCAGCCCGAAGGCGGTTCTTCATTGGGCGAAGACTTGCCCGCGAACCAAGTTCAGATGGATCGGCGAACTAAGTTCACCGCCGTAGTTTCTTAACTGTACGAAAAACATAACTCAACCAGGTTTGAAGATTCCAGAGCGTGTAGTGGGAACACCACGAGCCTTTCATCTGGCTCCTTGCACAAACCACCATTGCGTTGCTCAGTTCGCGTGCAAAACGCTCGTTTCAAGAATTACTAACATACGTATAAAGAAACTGTAATCAAATAACTGTTAATTTCTCAAAGCCCTGTGTGGAATACATCAATAGGTATTCTCACTGCTATCTTATTGAAATCGATATGTCGGTCGAAGTCGGATGGAGTCGAAGGTCGGGCCACTGAGATACGTTATACCAAAGACACTATCTAACGGGACCGCCAGTTCCACCGAATTGCGCGAGAGATCCCAGACACAGTGATTGGTGGGAACATCACTTCCGGTGAGCCACTATTTTACAATGGCTGCGATGTTCGCTCTCCGATAAAAGCTATATAACTAAAAAAATATTAATTTGTCAGTCTGAAGAATACTTCTTAATGACAAGCACAGCACCTAAACTTTTGCAATAAAACTAACGGCAATACTGAAAAATCACACGTACATTCCTGCATTGGTCTGGCAAATGTAAACAAATTGATCGACGATGAAGTCTTGCTTCATTACGCTCAAAATGTCTATGATTACAAAAGTAATATACTACGTTCTTTCAATCTTCGAATTAAGTAAAAGCAGATACACATGAAATACACTACTGTGCAAAAACACGATTATTACAAGTCCACTGTAGCTTTCATTCTACCGGAAGTGATGTTCCCGCGAATGTCAAAACGCCACAAGAGGCCAAATGACAAATCGCGTCAAAACTGCAGAAGCTGGCGGTTCCGTTAGATAGTGTCTTTGGTTATACTAAATCAGGTTGCTGAATGGTTCGGGCAGACATCATTAACAGGGTTACGGCAGTGACGTATGCACATCATTGCAGTCAGTTAAGAAACAAAACCTGGGTTCATCCGAACTACCGGACTTGAAACAATTTCGCAGGCGACTTTTGTATGCAACACATGGTCCATCAGACAAGTTCGCATACAAGTGCTTCGTCCAGTTAAGAACAGGCCCCATATATCGAAGTCAACGAAGAAAATGTACTCACGCATGCGTTTTTGCACTCCTGGAGACTGCCCAGCGCCTGATTGCAAGGCTGCGAACACTGAAAGTGAAAACATAGAGACAGCATTAGGCCGAATTGGGGGGGAGGGGGAGGGAGGGGGGGAGGGAGAGGGGGGGGGGGGGAGAGGGGGAGGGGGGGGAAGAGGGGGAGGGGAACTCGGACACAGAATCACACGATGATGGCGACCATACACTGACGATATTGCAACTCTACTGGTGTAGTGATGGTGGTGAGTGACAACGACGATGACGACGACGACGACGACGTCGACGATGACGTAGACAGAGATGATGATGACGACGACGACGGCGATAATGATGATGATGATAATGATGATGATGGTGATTATGATGATGATGATGATGATGATGATGATGATGATGATGATGATGATGATGATGATGATGATGATGATGATGATGATGATGATGATGATGATGATGATGATGATGATGATGATGATGATGATGATGATGATGATGATGATGATGATGATGATGATGATGATGATGATGATGATGATGATGAATGACGATGACGCGTTGCAACTTGTTTGTCAGTTGGGGATTAAGTGTTAAGCGACTTCAGACTCAAATATAAGTGATACGTCGCTACAAAAAAAATTTCAATACATTTACCTTCGGTGGGTCAAATCAAGCTGTTAAACATTGCAGGTGTAGGAATTATTTTGTAATGAAAATGTTACCTACAAATGACCACACCTTTTTCATTAAAACGAAGATTTTCTCACCCATCTCACCCGCGTCTATCTTTCTTTCTTTCTTTCTTTCTTTCTTTCTTTCTTTCTTTCTCTTTCTCTCTCTCTCTCTCTCTCTCTCTCTCTCTCTCTCTCTCTCTCTCTCTCTCTCTCTCTCTCTCTCTCTCTTTGTATTTGATCGATCGACTTTGCGTGCATGGGCGTGTGAGCATGCCTCGTTACCTGCCTGCCTGCCTGCCTGCCTGCCTGCCTGCATCTCTCTTTCCATACCTGCTCGCCAGAGTATTCATGATTCCATCCTCATCTTCCCACATCAGTCTTGCAGCACCAGTTTGCGTGCTGTCACCTACATACTTTCACAGAGGCCATGCCAACACTCTCCGCGAGTGGTTCTAATGATACTTTCCACGCCTCTCTCTTTCTTATCTCTGAACCATGGACGAAATTGCTTCCTTTCCTGCAGCTGCTATCATCTGATCTTGAGCATTGCACCTGCCGTCTGCCTCTGGGGCCAAGTTTCGTGGAATGTAGGTAGACTTCCTCACGAGGGCTGCTAGCCGCCTGCTATCACTCTGTAGCAGTGGGCCACACACTCGCGTCTGTATGTATTCGCGACAAGCGTTGGCATGACTTCAAGGTTGCTCCCACTTTCCATGGACAAGACTTGTCGATCAGCGGCAAGTGCAGTGCTCCTGAGCAGGAGGGGCGCTATGCGCCAAACATCTAACCCCTCGGTAGGGACCCTCCAAGGTCGTGACCCCTGGCTTCTATAGAGCAAGGTCACGCGCCGCTGAGCGTCTGCCTTGCAACTGACGCCTTTTCCCAACTTACGATGTATCTATCATATGTTGCAATAAAAATTCCGTTAAACAATTCCCTGCACGATATCTACCGGCAATAACACTTGTGTTTGATAACTTGTTGTATTTGTTTTCGACGCAACAACAACAGCGGGTCATACGAAGCCGCAGCTACAACCAAAGAAAGTTCTACAGATGATCGACGCCACACGGCAAATCTGACTGCTGTGTTTTGGATGTGCCCGCTTGAATGAATAATGGCATTATGTCCGTAGTTTGTTGTTTAGTGTGGATTGATGTGTGGATGGACGGATGGAGGGAGAGAGGGAGGGAGGGACGGATGGAGTGATGGAGGGAGGGACGGATGGGTGGATGGGTGGGTGGGTGGGTGGGTGGGTGGATGGATGGATGGATGGATGGGTGGATAATGAGTGGATAACGGATGGATGGATGGATGGATGGGTGGATGGGTGGATGGATGGATGGATGGATGGATGGAAGGGTGGATGGGTGGGTTGGTGGATGGATGGATGGATAGAAGGATGCATGGATGATGGATAGATGGATGGATGGATGGATGGGTGGGTGGGTGGGTGGGTGGATGGATGGATGTTTTCTTATACTGAGCAAAAAAATAATACAGCTCGGGCATGCTCTATGTGCATAATAAATTGGTCATAGCCGGAAAAGCGGGGTTGTAAATTCCGCCTTGAACTTCGTCAGGGAGGGCAACTTTCACAACTGTTCTTGCACTTTGTTTCACGACGTCGGACCAGTCGTCGTTCCCTCTCAATCTACGCTTTGGAGCAGTCAGGAGACCCAGTGCAACAGACCAGAGGTTGAGAGTGAGTCTCTACTCCTTCAACAAGTCACGTATGTATTCCGGCGCATCACCAGCAACACATTTGTACACAATGCAAGGACTTCATGTTCAATGCGGAGGTGTACAGTGAGCGTGTACGAGTATGAGAGTGTGTGTGTGTGTGTGTGTGTGTGTGTGTGTGTGTGTGTGTGTGTGTGTGTGTGTGTGTGTGTGTGTGTGTGTGTTTGTGTGCGTGAGAGAGAGAGAGAGAGAGAGAGACAGAGAGAGAGAGAGAGAGAGAGAAACTAATCCTACAACAACCTGCTGCCACCATCCCTTTTACAATATTAACACGTGCTTAGTGACGCTGTTGTGATTCACTACTGCTTCTTCAATGACAAGAACAACACTGGTGCTACTACTTGTGTTATCACCATAATTCCTCCTCCTCTTCTTCTTCCTCCTCCTCCTCCTCTTCTTCCTCCTCCTCCTCCTCCTCTTCTTCTTTTTCCTCCTCCTGCTCCTCCCCCTCCCTCTCCCCCTCCCCCTCCTCCTCCTCCTCCTCCTCCTCCTCCTCCTCCTCCTCTCTTCCTCCACCTCCCCCCTTCTTCTTCTTCTTCTTCTTCTTCTTCTTCTTCTTCTTCTTCTTCTTCTTCTTCTTCTTCTTCTTCTTCTTCTTCTACACATCTTTTTTTTCTTTTTCCTCTCTTTCGCAGCTGCTGCTCCAACTTTCCTCCTCCTCCTTCTCCTCCCTCCTCCTCTTCCTCCTCCTCCACCTTTCCCCTTCCTCCTCCTCCCCCTTTTCTCTTCCTTCACCCCATCCTACTTCTTCTCGTCCCTTTTCCTCGCCCATTCTTTTATCCCTCCCTGCTTTCCTCCTCTTTCCTTCCCTTGGAACCTTTCCTACTACTACAACCACCGTTACTTATGTTGCCGCTACGAGGACAACGAAGACTGCTGCTGTTGCAATGCTTTCCACTAACGTCCATTCTGTTCATGGCATGTTTCACCTTGCACCTTCGAAACTGCACACATCGATAACGCGCATGCACACCTTGCGTGTCTGTCGCTTCTTCTTCTTCATTGTCTTGCAAATGCATTCTCATTAACATGCTAATTTATGTTGCAGGCCAACTCTTTTGTCTGAGCAAATGATAAATGCCATACCTGGCTGCAAGTAGTGTGGGACGTCCTGCACTCGTATGGACGGTACATTTCCTCGAACTCCCTTGATATTGTCGCATTCCTCTGCTCTCCATACTGCAAAAACAGAATAGAAGCATGATGACGTGTTCACTGGATTCATTGTATGTATACTACACTTTTGTCTACAAATCGCCACCCACCGCCTCTCTCTCTCTCTCTCTCTCTCTCTCTCTCTCTCTCTCTCTCTCTCTCTGTCTCTCTCTCTTCTCTCGTTCTCGCTCTATGTCTCTCTCTGTCTTTGTCTCTCTTTCTTTCTCTCTCTTTCTCTTTCTCTCTTTTTCTCTCTCTGTCTCTCTCTTTCTCTCTCTGTCTCTCTCTCTGTCTCTCTCTCTTTCTGTTTCTCTCTCTATTTCTCTGTCTCTCTCTGTTTCTGTCTCTGTCTCTCTCTCTCTCTCTCTCTCTCTGTTTAATCTGTCGTTGTCTCACTCTCTGTGTGTATCTCTCTGTCTCTCTCTCTGTTTCTCTCTCTCTGTTTCTCTCTCTTTGATTCTCTCTCTTTGTTTTTCTCTCTTTCTTTGTTTGTTTCTCTCTTTGCTTCTCTCTCTGTTTCTGTTACTCTCTCTCTTTCTTTCTCTCTCTCTCTCCACTGGAGATTTTCTTGATGTAACTTGTAGAAATGTACTGTATTTCTTTAAACAAATGTCCACTGACGAATACTCTCAATACCTGTCATTGCTAGCGAAGCTGCTGTAAAACATTCCTGCAAGTAACAGTCTCCTAGTCTCAGTTTAAAGGTAGGAAAAACACCTTACATTCCCCACACCACCAGTCACACACCTTACATTCCCCACACCACCAGCTAAACACCTTACATTCCCCACACCACCAGCCAAACAAAGTCACACCTTACATTCCCCACACCACCAGCCAAACATCTTACATTTCCCACACCACCAGCCAAACACCTTACATTCCCCACACCACCAGCCAAACACCTTACATTCCCCACACCACCAGCCAAACATCTTACATTCCTTACACCACCAGCCAAACACTTTACATTCCCCACACCACCAGCCAAACATCTTACATTTCCCACACCACCAGCCAAACACCTTACATTCCCCACACCACCAGCCAAACACTTTACATTCCCCACACCACCAGCCAAACACCTTACATTCCCCACACCACCAGCCAAACACCTTACATTCCCCACACCACCAGCCAAACACCTTACATTCCCCACACCACCAGCCAAACACCTTACATTCCCCACACCACCAACCAAACACCTTACATTCCCCACACCACCAGCCAAACACCTTACATTCCCCACACCACCAGCCAAACACCTTACATTCCCCACACCACCAGCCAAACA
>JAWQFJ010010129.1:0-10000 GCA_034096865.1 Theodoxus fluviatilis | reverse complement strand
AATAACAAGCAAAGAGAGAAACTCGTTATCTACACTACAATACACACACACACACACACACATACACACACAGGCACATGCACGCATGCACTCACACATACACGCACGCACACGCACACACACAGGCGCGCACACACACACACACACATACACTCACACACACACATACACACACACGCACACACACGCGCGCGCGCGCGCGCCCGTGCGCGCGCACACACACACATGCCTCCACAACGATACTTTTTTTCTTCTTAAATATGCGATTACTTTTTCAACTGTCTCATGTATTGAACATGGACAAATGCAGGATTTATTTTCCTACTCAGAGACGTTGAATATGTCAAAAGAGAAAAGAAATAATGTCAGGATTGAGTCAATCAGAAAAGATGCAATCGCAAAATCAGACATGTTCAACGCAGTCGGTTTCTTTTCCTGACATCAGAAAGAGAAAGACTAACCTGGCCTTTAACTGTGAGCGTGCGGGAAAACAGAGTGGCATCCATCTCGAGAGTCTACGTGCCATCTCTCTTTTCACTCATAAGTGTCATCCACTTCAGCGATGTAAGAGCCGGACGACGCTACCCATCAGAGGTACGAGACGGTCTTTCAGGAAGATTACATACACAAAAGTGAGACAATGAGTTGAGGCGTGTTTCTCGTGCTTTCCTCGAGACCAGCTAAAATATGGACGTTCTTCATTCAGCATCTTGCGAACTCTGTTCCGAAGACATGGTTAATTTGATTTGAATTCCGCGTTCTATCACAGCCCCGGTGCATGCAGTTGAATGAATGAATGGAAGTTGTGGAGACCAGAAGGTGTTGTGTGTCTACTACATACACGTAGAGCCTTTGTCGTCAGCTGCTGCTAAGTCCACTGTAGACAGGACTGGCTGCTTTTTGTTATATATCATTTCAAAAAACGTTTATTGCCATGCTTATTTCATCTCCAGGTACTGCCTTCTACCTGTCTGTCACCCCTGGAGAGAGGCCTTCCATTTTGCCCCGAAGTTGGTGTGCAATATGCAAGACGCCATTTTGGGCCAACAAAATCCGCACGCCACGCAAAAGGGAACGTCCCGACCAGCGTTAATAAGTACTTTCTTCCCAACACCCAGCCAATAACAAATTCCTGCAGGTGCCACAGTGACTCGCTAAAGGTGTCGAGAATGTACGTAGCAGTTTGGAGGTGAAACAACAGGACAGCTACATGTTTATATCCTAAATGCGTGAACTAAATTAATTTAGATTTTCATGCAAAAGGGAAAGAATATGACACATCAAAACATAAACTGTAAAAAAAGAGTATATTCCTACCTATTTAAAAACGTTATTGCTTAAAGCTTTTTTAATGTCTTCATTGTGCTGAAAATCTTTACAACTACTATATAAGAAATTGTAAAGTACAAAATACGAGCAAGTAATCATCGCGCTATTACATCATTAGATGTTTAAATGCATCTAATGCATCAGCTTTGTGTCGATTTATGGTTATAGCTATACTCGATTAGTATAAACACTTCGACATCAAAAGTAGGGAGAATGAATGTTTATTGCTTAAGGACCTATCAGTCTCATTTGGCTATGTACGAGAGAGAGAGAGAGAGAGAGAGAGAGAGAGAGAGAAAGAGAGACAGAGAGAGAGAGAGTGACAGAGAGAGAGAGAGAGAGAGAGAGAGAGAGAGAGAGAGAGAGAGAGGGAGGATAGACTGTCAGAGAGACTGACAGAGAGAGAGACTGACACAGAGAGAGAGACTGACAGAGAGAGAGAGAGAGAGAGAGAGAGAGAGAGACTGACAGAGAGAGAGAGAGAGAGAGAGAGAGAAGAGTGAGTGAGAGAGAGAGAGACTGACAGAGAGAGAGAGAGAGACAGAGAGAGAGAGAGAGAGAGAAAGAGAGAGAGAGAAAGAGAGAGAGAGAGAGACTGACAGAGAGAGAATCTGACACAGACAGAGAGAGAGATAGAGAGAGAGAGAAGAGAAAAGAGAGAGAGAAGAGAAAAGAGAGAAAAAAGAGAAGAGAGAGAGAGAGAGAGAGAGAGAGAGAGAGAAAGGGGGGGGGAGAGGAGAGGACACATAACGGAAATAAAGACCCAAAACCCAACACGACAGAAAATTGTCTCGTGGAGACAGAACCTTAGCAGATTATCTACAACATCTTATACGAAGGTTTACTCACTGTCGTGGCATCACAACCTCAAATACTGGAACACGCCAAAGCCTGTCTTCACATTAACTGAGGAACATTTTGACAAGTTATAGTATTTTTCTCATGCACAATGTACGTTTGGAACCATGGAGACTGTCCTATATTAATCACGAGTTATCATTTTGTCAAATAACTTAGCAGATGCTCGTTCGTGTCATCAGCAGGCGCTGCTTCGAGATCTGTGGGAGAAAGTTTTTGTCAGAGAAAGGCAAATCGTATGGGCCAAGGTAACATGCCCGGCATTTTCATGGCTTGTGTTGACGAGGGATGTTCTTTCCAGCCATTACATTGTCGCCAGGAATTCTGTACCGGAGTGCCCGCCCCTTGTTCCCCGCCCGTGCCATCCCCAAAGTGCTCCTGTGGAGAGGCCGACCAGACGGCTGAACACATTCTGCAGGAATGCAGGAACCACCGGCTGCTGCGAGAGGACGTTTGGCCGGAACCAGCAAGCATTCAGGAAAAGCTGTACGGCAGGGTGGAATCTCTCCAGAAAACAGCCCATTTCGTCCTGCACTCTAGAATCCAAGTGTGATGGCGTTCGAGAAGAAGAAGTTCCCAGCCCCACTATCTCTCTCATTTCATCCTGCCCATCACCTTTGGGACTGACATGCAGGAAGCGTTCCACTATTCTCCACGTGTCCATCACATGAGCATTGCCACCACTAAATATGGAGCTCTGTGGTATTCCCCACCACGTCCATCACATGAGCATTGCCACCATTAAATATGGGGCTCTGTGGTATTCTTCACCACGTCCATCACATGAGCATTGCCACCATTAAATATGGAGCTCTGTGGTATTCTTCACCACGTCCATCACATGAGCATTGCCACCATTAAATATGGGGCTCTGTGGCATTCCCCACCACGTCCATCACATGAGCATTGCCACCATTAAATATGGAGCTCTGTGGTATTCCCCACCACGTCCATCACATGAGCATTGCCACCATTAAATATAGAGTTCTGTGGTATTCCCCACCACGTCCATCACATGAGCATTGCCACCATTAAATATGGAGTTCTGTGGCATTCCCCACCACGTCCATCACATGAGATTTGCCACCATTAAATATGGAGCTCTGTGGCATTCCCCACCACGTCCATCACATGAGCATTGCCACCATTAAATATAGAGTTCTGTGGTATTCCCCACCACGTCCATCACATGAGCATTGCCACCATTAAATATGGAGCTCTGTGGTATTCCCCACCACGTCCATCACATGAGCATTGCCACCATTAATTATGGAGTTCTGTGGTATTCCCCACCACGTCCATCACATGAGCATTGCCACCATTAAATATGGAGCTCTGTGGTATTCTTTACCACGTCCATCACATGAGCATTGCCACCATTAAATATGGAGCTCTGTGGCATTCCCCACCACGTCCATCACATGAGCATTGCCACCACTAAATATGGAGCTCTGTGGTATTCCCCACCACGTCCATCACATGAGCATTGCCACCATTAAATATGGAGCTCTGTGGTATTCCCCACCACGTCCATCACATGAGCATTGCCACCATTAAATATGGAGCTCTGTGGTATTCCCCACCACGTCCATCGCATGCGCATTGCCACCATTCAATACGGAGCTCTGTGGTATTCCCCACCACGTCCATCACATGAGCATTGCCACCATTAAATATGGAGTTCTGTGGCAGTCCCCACCACGTCCATCGCATGCGCATTGCCACCATTAACCATGGAAACCTCTGGTGCACTAACGTGCGCATGCACACACATGCACACGCACGCGCGCACTCGAGCACGCACGCACAAACACACGCGCACGCACGTAAGCACACACACACATACACGCTCAAAAATGCCTGGCCAAATGCAGAGCGGTCTGTTGACGCCACCTTGCTGAGCAACACGCATTCCGAGATGTAGAGTCAGCGAGAACTTCATCTAACAAAGCGCTGCCCGATGATGTCATTCCCTGCACGGCGCCTCCTGTTCTGTCCCCCCCCCCCCCCCCTGTGGGCTGCAGGTAAGAATAGAGCCATCGCGTCTAGTCTCCCCGCGCTATTCGTGGCTTACTTGCATTTAATCTGACCAGCTCAAAGTGATTATGTAGTAAAGGACCTTCCATAGACTACCGAGGTCGACAGGCCGAAGACTTCGTTCATTCGTTCATTCATTGTCGAAGCTGAAGTCGTTGGCTAGGACGAAAGGATATTAGTAGACGACACACACGTATGGATGGTGGTAATCGTGATGAAGTGGTGGCAGCGGTGGTGATTGTGGTAGTTGTGATGGTGGCAGTGGTGGTGATGGTGGTGGTGGTGATGCTGGTGATATCGGTTCTGAAGATGGTGTAGATGTGAGTATGTAGTTGTGGTCGTGGTGAAGGTCGTTGTTAAGATGGTGGTGATGGTTGTCATGGCGGTAGCAGAGGTGGTGGTGACAGTGACAGTGGTTGTGGTAGTGGTGGTGACAGTGACAATGGTGGTGGTAGTGGTGGTGACAGTGACAGTGGTGGTGGTAGTGGTGGTGACAATAACACACTGGCGGTGGTGGTAGTGATGTGGAAGTCGGAGCGGTTGTTGTGTGGCAGTGTTGGCATTTCTGCTAGTCGTGAAAGTGGTGCAGGTGATGACAGTGGTGGTGGCGATAGTCATGATACAGACAGCGGTGAAGGTGGTGGTGATGATGGTGGTGGTGAAGGTGGTGATGATGGTGGTGGTGAAGGTGATGGTGACGATGGTGGTGGTAGTGTCGATAGTTATGATACAGACACCGGGTGTGGTGGTCGGCGTGCATGCAGTGTTGGTGGTGTGGTGGCATCAGGGGTGGTAGTGGTGGTATGCTTGTTGCCCTTGTGTCACTATGAGACATCTATAGATATTTACAGCACCTACCTCTGTCCTGATGCTACACATTCAAAGTCAAGCGCTGTGGTCGAATTAAGTGACAATCTCTTCTGGAATCCTTGTTACGGAAAACTCCTACTAGCAAAATAAAATCTCATTATGCATTGTCAACATTTTTACTGCACCATCATGGTCCCCATCCCCTCCTTTCCCATGCTCAGTGAACAAGTGTAAACAGTCTGTTTATTGATTGACAAAACACGTTCAATCAGATATGTAATGCCACATACACGATGCATATGGGATAACAAAACTGAACAAAATCAACAACAACAACACAGAAGAATAAAACGTAGTTATTTTCATGAAGGAACACACAGAAAATGCATGGCCTAGTGTCCATACATGAATACTCGGCACATGAGAAATTGTTCAATTAACGCTCGCGTCCTTACACTCATGCCTGCACACTTACCGTGACCGCATTATTTCGTATACTCCAAGAAATGACAGCGAAGATGATCTTATCAACTCAGACCATGAGTCTTTTTCTCGTACTTCCATGAATGCATATTTCATGAAGAGAAGTACTGACTGTTCCTCGTTTTTTTCTTTTTATTATTACCTAGCAAATAACAAAGCAATAACCATATTTTCCAATATCTGTCATTAGAGGAGACACGGAGGCTGAACATGACAAAGAGAAATCAAATTTGCAACAACTCTCAGCTGCGTTGTCAGATATGAGCACGAGGATACAAGTGCGCCCATTTTCCATCAGGGGATACTGCATGGGGGTTAATTTCAGACCATCCATCATCTGGATAGTGTGCACATTAAAACTCCTGACCTGCCTTTATCCGCAATGACCGTACATATTTTCCGACCATAGTGGCGTTCCTTCGATACAACCTCACGTTCCAGTGGTTCTCAATGAGGTATGAGTTCGGACGTGCAATGCACGTGCTATTCACAATCAATGCCATCATTGTTCTGCAAGCTTTGATCCCCGATGTCATCAGTTTGGACCGGTTTGGAAGAAAATTATGTCTCTGGTAGCGTAGGTGTTCACTTGCTTTATTCTACGTCAGTTATAATAAATTGATAATAACATGTATGTATGTATGTATGTATGTATTTTCATTTTTACTGCGCCATTATCACGATAAACATGCTCATGGCGCGACAAGACGAAATAAAAAAGTTTTGAGGCCAGTTTTAAATGCGGCCAAGGATGGACTAACCCTCAGACCCTCAGGAAGTTGGTTCCAGAGTCTCGGTCCAACAACGCTGAAGGAGCGGTCACCGAAGCTCCGTAACCTTGTTTGTGGGACAATCAATAGTCTTCTTTTTGAGGAACGGAGATTCCTCAAATAACATGTCGTCTTCCATCCTAATGCACATATTTTATAGGCATACACAACACTCTCTTCCTTGGCTTTTAGGCCTATTCACCAATAAAAAAACCTCTCTAAAGTGGCAAGTAGTTGCGGTCAAATGAAGCAGATTAAACTATTTCTCGACGTTCCTCCTCCGGGTGTTTTTCCTTCATAGTTATGATAATAAGCCTTTGACAGCTGTTAGGTACTCTACATACATTTTCCAAATTGTCCACAGGGACTTCGAACCCTGTTTGCCACAGGGAAGCACCCCATTTACGGCAAGTGGGAGACGGCTGTAGCCCCATATGAAGTCTGCTTCTCGGGCACTCGCACATCAATAAACCGCGCCATTTGCAGTTCGCAACATCACGTGTTACTGTTATACCCCAATCTACCAAGCCCTGGTGCTAGCTCCCAGGATTCCCAGAACACAAAAGACATGACATTATCACAGTGCACTTTTCTAGATTCAGATGTTGACAGTTACTTGGGTCTTCTGTTTAAATACACAACATATGATACTGGGAAGATCCCATAGACATCACACCTTTCATACTTTATGGCACGTCTAGACGTTTAGCCAACAGGTGCATCAAAGAATGTTCACCTATACATTCATGCAAAATCATTCACTCATTCATACCAGACAAAATGACAAGACAGGGTAGCAGCAACTTTTATTTGATCACCATGATATTTGTTTTTTTTAATAACTTGTTCCCATCACTTCCGCCTCTGGGATTGAACCACAACACAGCGCCTCGCTGCAAAGTCCAACGCCTTTGATTACTGGACCATCTACACCTCCTAAAAAAGAAGCACTCAATAGCCCAGCAGAGGCCTCGGGTTAGCTTTGAATTCATGAGAGCACAAGGGGAGAGCACTGGGATGGGAGCTGCCAGGATCTTTTGTGACTCGTAAAATACACAACATATGATACTGGGAAGATCCCATAGACATGCCAACCAGGGATTTATGTTCAATGCAAGTCAACAAAATGTTATATTATGCATGCATCAACATAGCATTACGACCGTCATTACTGTCAGAAAGGTTTGACTGTTGCGGGAAATAATTTAGTGCACGTACATGCCGTTGTTAAAATATTGCATGATTCAGGTTCTTCAAAAAAAAGAATAGTCAGAAGGTCAAGTACATAAACTGGCGTGTCGTCGTTTTTACAAAGATGTGCGAAGCACAATCATTCACTCCACACGTTGCATTCATTTCAAGCACAAAATCCCCTTGTTTTGCATGTTCTCTGGAAACGCATTGGAAACTCGTGCATTGTTGATAACGTTAACTTCCTCCCGTTTGCACGCGAGGCCAGCTGTTGATGATCTTCTGAGGGGTGTAGGGAGCCCTTATTGAGGATGGCTGCAGCACATAATCCCGTAAACTCCTGCAAGGTGGGATGAATTTGTCAAGGAGGGAGCAGTGACTGGAGGGTACAAGTTTACTCCACTCCTGCCAGTCACAGGGGAGTGGAGGACAGGGGAGAAAGGGGGAATCATGGAGAGGGGCGAGAGCTGTCTCACCAGAGGAGTTACTGAAGCGACGTGCTGGAATTTGGAGCAAAAATACTTCCAGTTGGAGACAAATACAGGCCGAGCTGCAGCCAATGAGGAGGGGAGGTTGTTGGCCACAGGAGGAAGTGGTTGGGGAAGCCTGTCAGGATAACTTATGAAAGCGACGAGCTGGAGCTCAGCCGCGCCCGCGTAACGTGACTTGTCCCTCTCCGTCCTGTGGTCGCTTTCTTCTCTCTCCTGTCTGTGTCCAGGCCTCTCTCTCCTATCTGTGGCATGGCCTCTCTCTCCTAATTGTGGCCTGGCCTCTCTCTCCTATTTGTGGCCTGGCCTCTCTCTCCTGTCTGTGGCCTGGCCTCTCTCTCCTATCTGCATTCTGACCTCTGTCTCCTGTCTGTGGCCTGCCTCTCTCACTCCTGTCTGTGGCCTGCCTCTTTCTCTCCAGTCTGTGGCCTGCCTCTCTCTCCTATATGTGGCCTGGCCTCTCTCTCCTGTCTGTGGCCTGACCCCTCTCTCCTGCCTGTGTACTGGCCTCTCTCTCCTATCTGTATCTTAGCCTCTCTCTCTTGTCCGTGGCCTGGCCTCTCTCCTATCGGTGGCCTTGCCTCTCTCTCCTATCTGTATTCTGACCTCTCTCTCCTTTCTGTAGCCTGGCCTCTCTCCTATCTGTGGTCTGCCTCTCTCTCTCTCCTATATGTGGCCTGGCCTCTCTCTCCTGTCTGTGGCCTGCCTCTCTCTCTCCTATATGTGGCCTGGCCTCTCCTGTCTGTGGCCTGCCTCTCTCTCCTATATGTGGCCTAGCCTCTCTCTCCTGTCTGTGGTCTGCCTCTCTCTCCTAAATGTGGCCTGGCCTCTCTCTTCTGTCTGTGGCCTGCCTCTCTCTCCTATATGTGGCCTGGCCTCTCCTGTCTGTGGCCTGCCTCTCTCTCCTGCCTGTGTCCTGGCCTCTCTCTCCTGCCTGTGTCCTGGCCTCTCTCTCCTATATGTGGCCTGGCCTCTCTCTCCTATGTGTGGCCTGGCCTCTCTCTCCTGTCTGTGTCCTGGCCTCTCTCTCCTGTCTGTGGCCTGCCTCTCTCTCCTGCCTGTGTCCTGGCCTCTCTTTTCTGCCTGTGTCCTGGCCTCTCTCTCCTGTCTGTGTCCTGGCCTCTCTCTCCTGTCTGTGTCCTGGCCTCTCCTGTCTGTGGCCTGCCTCTCTCTCTCCTGCCTGTGTCCTGGCCTCTCTCTCCTGCCTGTGTCCTGGCCTCTCCTGTCTGTGGCCTGCCTCTCTCTCTCTCTCCTGCCTGTGTCCTGGCCTCTCTCTCCTGCCTGTGTTCTGGCCTCTCCTGTCTGTGGCCTGCCTCTCTCTCTCCTGCCTGTGTCCTGGCCTCTCTCTCCTGCCTGTGTCCTGGCCTCTCTCTCCTGTCTGTGGCCTGGCCTCTCTCTCCTGCCTGTGTCCTGGCCTCTCTCTCCTGCCTGTGTCCTGGCCTCTCTCTCCTGCCTGTGTCCTGGCCTCTCTCTCCTGCCTGTGTCCTGGCCTCTCTCCTGCCTGTGTCCTGGCCTCTCTCTCTCCTGCCTGTGTCCTGGCCTCTCTCTCTCCTGTCTGTGTCCTGGCCTCTCTCTCTCCTGTCTGTGTCCTGGCCTCTCTCTCCTGCCTGTGTCCTGGCCTCTCTCCTATCTGTGGCCTATTTTAGCATCTGATAAAACTCCTTACATACCACAAGGTCTTGTGAAGCAAGGCATCACACCCCTATAATTTCGGCACCCTGAAAACCATACCATTAGCATTAGTACCAACATTTTGATCCGCGTTGTTAAGGACTGTTTACCCTTACTACCTCTGTCAACTTCAACAGCTGTTAACTCAAAATGACTGATTCCCAGATAGCTGACTACAATTTGTTACATCATTTTGAATTGTCCATTTCCCATGAATCTTGCACCAGTTTAAAGTTTTCTTCCTTTTTCATTTTTCTGAAAAGTAAGTTTAAGTGATGCTATTAATTCCAAACATTTTGAAATATAACATTAAGTATATGTTGCTGCATCAGGTCAACTATTTGTTAACTGCGCACTCAGACC
>JAWQFJ010010123.1:0-14196 GCA_034096865.1 Theodoxus fluviatilis | reverse complement strand
TGGTATTGACGGCATAATGAGTGAAATGCTTAAATGTTCTATATCGAGACCTATGTTTATTTACTCAAGCTATTCAACTCCATTTTCAAACAGGGTTTGTTTCCTAACCTTAGGTCCCATTCCCTGATTGTACCGATTCACAAGAAAGGTTTCACGACTGTCCCCGATAATTATAGAGGAGTCTCTCTTTCTAGTATCTTCAGCAAAGCATTCCTGCATATTCTGAATGCAAGACTACAGACATGGGCAATTGACAACATTTTCACCTCTAGTAACATTGTACAGAGGTACCTGCATAGACACAAGAAGTTGTATATTTTATTTGTGGACTTTCAAAAGGCGTCTAATACCGTGGACAGGCAAGCTCTCTGGAAAGTGTTGGAGAATAAAATGTGTAAAATGCTTCAGATGCTGAAAGCAGTATACACAACTGTAAAATGCAGCATCAGATGCCAGGGTCAGGCACATGGGTCCTTTAATTGCCACCGGGGACTTAAATAAGGCTGCCAAATGTCTCCTTTATTATTTTATTTCCTGGTTTCACATCTCAGTTGTGAAGTAATTGTGAAAGGAAAACATGGGGTTCAATTAGAACCTAATGGCGTGGAACTGTTTATTTTGCTTTCGTTGACGGCGTTGTACTTATATCTGACACGGTGCCTGGTCTGCGGAATCAAATCAATAACCTCGAAAATGTTGCTGATAGACTAGGTCTTGTGATAAACACAGAACAAACCCAAGTTGTTATTTTTAGAAATGGAGGATATGTGGCTGCTCACGAAAAATGGATGATTAGTGACCCCAGGCTTGAGGTTGTCTCACATTACAAGTATCTTGGAGTGACTCTATCTACCAGGTTGTGTACAAATACAATGTTATCCGATAAAGTTACCAGAGCCAAAGCAGCGTCCATTCAGATTCAAAGGTCCTTGAGAAAACTTACCTTAGTTACGCCTGATAAATTGTACAAAGCTTTTTACGCACAAATACAGCCTATACTGTTGTACGGATCAGCAATTTGGGGCACCAATGACTGTAAATGCATTGAAACTGTCCATATGTACATGTTGAAGTGGTTTCTCAATGTTGCCTTTAACACACCCAACGTTATGATTTATGGAGATACAGGGAAGTATCCACTGGACACAAATGCTAAATTACGCTCGGTGAAATATTGGTTAAAACTACTTAGAATGGAGCGGGACAGATATCCTTACCAAGTGTATATGTCTATGTTTAACTTAGTTGATATAAAACATAATTGTGCAACAGGTATTAAAGCGTTATTGATGAAGTATGATTTCAAAAGGGAGTGGGATGGTCAAATGGTCCAAAAATGAAACTACATTCATAAAACTACTTAAATGTAGAATGATTGAGTGTACAACAGCAACTGGAGAAATTGTATACAGCAAAGTACAAGATATTCCTTCTACAAATTATTAAAGTTTGAACGCGCTATAGAGCCATACCTTTATGCATTAGACAAGAAAGTCTTTCGAGATGCCTGGATACGCTTCAGAATGGAAATTATCGACTTATTTAATCATAAGCAGAGATACAGTACTGCGTCATACCCAAATATATATCCATCATGTATGGAAACAGAATAAGATGAAGTTCTTTTTCTACTATCTTGTCCAGCCACCTACGATCTAAGGATTAAATATATAATACTGTTTATCCAAATTAGTTTTAGTGTACCCCTTGCTGACATGTTCGCAACTGATAATGTCATTGTTATTAGAAGTATTGCCACATACATTTACAAGGCATTCCGTAGAAGAACAGAAGCCATGGTAATTTTTGACAGCCACATAAACCTTATTGAAAATTAGATTTATTACTATAAGATGCAAATGTCACCGTGGTGTAATAGGTTATTGGGAAGTGGCATCCTTAGGTACAAATTTTGTGTCATTTCTTGTAACCTGTAATGGGCGGCCCCCACAATAAACTCAATTGTTCGTTATTCGTTCGTTCTCTCTCTCTTTCTCTCTTTCTTTCTCTCTCTTCCTCTCTCTCTCTCTTTCTCTCTTTCTTTCTCTTTCTTTCTCTCTCTCTTTCTCTCTCTCTTTCTCTCTCTCTCTTTCTTTCTCTCTCTTTCTCTCTCTCTCTCTCTCTCTCTCTCTCTCGCTTGCTTTCGCTCTCTCTCTCTCTCTCTCTCTCTCTCTTTCTATCTATCTATCTCTCTCTCTCTCTCTCTCTCGCTCTCCCTATCGATGGACGCACCCATCTTCATTGTTCTTCAGCCCCTACAGCGTGCCCTGCGGGAATGTCTGCGGACCAGGTGGCCATCTTGCTGGAGAAGATGCGGAACTGCACAGAGAGGGCCAAGGCGGAGAACAAGACGCTAATGTACAAGCCGTGTCCCAACCCCTTGCCCCGCTGCATTCCCGAGTGAGTTTCCGTGCCACACGCCGCACCTTCCACACTCGGACGTTCCGTGCGACACTCTGCACCTTCCACACTCGGATTTTCCGTGCCACACGCCGCGCCTTCCACACTCGGACGTTTCCGTGCCACACGCCGCGCCTTCCACACTCCGACGTTCCGTGCCACACGCCGCACCTTGCACACTCGGACGCTCCGTGCCACACGCCGCACCTTGCTCACTCGGACGTTCCGTGCCACACGCCGCACCTTCCACACTCGGACGTTCCGTGCCACACGCCGCACCTTCCACACTCTGACGTTCCGTGCCACACGCCGCACCTTCCACACTCGGACGTTCCGTGCCACACGCCGCTCCTTCCACACTCGGACGTTCCGTGCCACACGCCGCACCTTGCACACTCGGACGTTCCATGCCACACGCCGCACCTTCCACACTCGGACTTTCCGTGCCACACGCCGCACCTTCCACACTCGGACGTTCCGTGTCACACGCCGCACCTTGCACACTCAGACGTTCCGTGCCACACGCCGCGCCTTCCACACTCGCACGTTCTGTGCCACACGCCGCACCTTCCACACTCGGACGTTCCGTGCCACACGCCGCACCTTCCATTCTCGGACGTTCCGTGCCACACACCGCACCTTCCACACTCGGACGTTCCGTGCCACACGCCGCGCCTTCCACACTCGGACGTTCCGTGCCACACGCCGCACCTTCCACACTCGGACATTCCGTGCCACACGCCGCACCTTTCACACTCGGACTTTCCGTACCACACACCGCATCTTCCACACTCGGACGTTCCGTGCCACACACTGCACCTTCCACACTCGGACGTTCCGTGCCACACGCCGCGCCTTCCACACTCGGACGTTCCGTGTCACACGCCGCACCTTGCACACTCGGACGTTCCGTGCCACACGCCGCACCTTGCACACTCGGATGTTCCGTGCCACACGCCGCGCCTTCCACACTCAGACGTTCCGTGCCACACGCCGCGCCTTCCACACTCGGACGTTCCGTGCCACACACTGCACCTTCCACACACGGAATCTGTGCCACACGCCGCGCCGTCCACACTTGGACGTACCGTGCCACACACCGCACCTTCCACACTCGGACGTTCCGTGCCACACGCCGCACCTTCCACACTCGGACGTTCCGTGCGACACGCCGCACCTTCCACACTCGAACGTTCCGTGCGACACGCCGCACCTTCCACACTCGGACGTTCCGTGCCACATGCCGCGCCTTCCACACTCGGACGTTCCATGCCACACGCCGCGCCTTCCACACTCGGACCTTACGTGCCACACGCCGCGCCTTCCACACTCGGACGTTCCGTGCCACACGCCGCACCTTGCACACTCGGACGTTCCGTGCCACACACCGCACCTTCCACACTCGGACGTTCCGTGCCACACTTCGCACCTTCCACACTCGGACGTTCCGTGCCACACGCCGCGCCTTCCACACTCCGACGTTCCGTGCCACACGCCGCACCTTCCACACTCGGACGTTCCGTGCCACACGCCGCACCTTCCACACTCGGACGTTCCGTGCCACACGCCGCACCTTGCTCACTCGGACGTTCCGTGCCACACGCCGCACCTTCCACACTCGGACTTTCCGTGCCACACGCCGCACCTTCCACACTCGGACGTTCCATGCCACACGCCGCACCTTCCACACTCGGACGTTCCGTGCCACACGCCGCACCTTCCACACTCGGACGTTCCGTGCCACACACTGCACCTTCCACACTCGGACGTTCCGTGCCACACACTGCACCATCCACACTTGGACGTTCCGTGCCACACGCTGCACCTTTCACACTCGGACGTTCCGTGCCACACACTGCACCTTCCACACTCGGACGTTCCGTGCCACATGCCGCGCCTTCCACACTCGGACGTTCCGTGCCACACACTGCACCTTCCACACTCGGACGTTCCGTGCCACACGCCGCACCTTGCACACTCGGACGTTCCGTGCCACATGCCGCACCTTGCACACTCGGACGTTCCGTGCCACACGGCGCGCCTTCCACACTCGGACGTTCCGTGCCACACGCCGCGCCTTCCACACTCGGACGTTCCGTGCCACACACTGCACCTTCCACACTCGGACGTTCCGTGCCACACACCGCGCCTTCCACACTCGGACGTTCCGTGCCACACACTGCACCTTGCACACTCGGACGTTCCGTGCCACACACTGCACCATCCACACTTGGACGTTCCGTGCCACACGCCGCACCTTTCACACTCGGACGTTCCGTGCCACACACTGCACCTTCCACACTCGGACGTTCCGTGCCACATGCCGCGCCTTCCACACTCGGACGTTCCGTGCCACACACTGCACCTTCCACACTCGGACGTTCCGTGCCACACGCCGCACCTTGCACACTCGGACGTTCCGTGCCACATGCCGCACCTTGCACACTCGGACGTTCCGTGCCACACGGCGCGCCTTCCACACTCGGACGTTCCGTGCCACACGCCGCGCCTTCCACACTCGGACGTTCCGTGCCACACACTGCACCTTCCACACTCGGACGTTCCGTGCCACACACCGCACCTTCCACACTCGGACGTTCCGTGCCACACACTGCACCTTCCACACTCGGACGTTCCGTGCCACACACTGCACCTTCCACACTCGGACGTTCCGTGCCACACGCCGCGCCTTCCACACTCGGACGTTCCGTGCCACACACTGCACCTTCCACACTCGGACGTTCCGTGCCACACACCGCACCTTCCACACTCGGACGTTCCGTGCCACACACTGCACCTTCCACACTCGGACATTCCGTGCCACACGCCGGCCCTTCCACACTCGGACGTTCCGTGCCACACACTGCACCTTCCACACTCGGACGTTCCGTGCCACACACTGCATCTTCCACACTCTGACGTTCCGTGCCACACGCCGCACCTTGCACACTCGGACTTTCCGTGCCACACACTACACCTTCCACACTCGGACGTTCCGTGCCACACACCGCGCCTTCCACACTCGGACGTTCCGTGCCACACACTGCACCTTCCACACTCGGACGTTCCGTGCCACACGCAGCGCCTTCCACACTCGGACGTTCCGTGCCACACGCCGCACCTTCCACACTCGGACGTTCCGTGCCACACGCCGCACCTTCCACACTCGGACGTTCCGTGCCACACGCCGCGCCTTCCACACTCGGACGTTCCATGCCACACGCCACACCTTCCACACTCGGACGTTCCGTGCCACACGCCACACCTGCCACACCTTCCACACTCGGACGTTCCGTGCCACACACTGCACCTTCCACACTCGGACGTTCCGTGCCACACACTGCACCTTCCACACTCGGACGTTCCGTGCCACACACTGCACCTTCCACACTCGGACGTTCCGTGCCACACACCGCACCTTCCACACTTCGGACGTTCCGTGCCACACACTGCACCTTGCACACTCGGACGTTCCGTGCCACACACTGCACCTTGCACACTAGGACGTTTCGTGCCACACACTGCACCTTGCACACTCGGACGTTCCGTGCCACACACTGCACCTTCCACACTCGGACGTTCCGTGCCACACGCCGCACCTTCCACACTCGGACGTTCCGTGCCACACGCCGCACCTTCCACACTCGGACGTTCCGTGCCACACGCCGCGCCTTCCACACTCGGACGTTCCGTGCCACACACTGCACCTTCCACACTCGGACGTTCCGTGCCACACACTGCACCTTTCACACTCGGACGTTCCGTGCTACACAACGCACCTTCCACACTCGGACTTTCCGTGCCACACACTGCACCTTTTACACTCGGACGTTCCGTGCCACACGCCGCGCCTTCCACACTCGGACGTTCCGTGCCACACGCCGCACCTTCCACACTCGGACGTTCAATGCAAGTCGCGGGTTCCGTCCCAGACTGCGGTCCGAAAGTTTTTCGTCCCCCTCCAGGTACCCAGCTCTGTGAGGGGAACTTCCTTTGTTAATGTGATCGCTAGGAAAGACATAAAAGCTCTTAAGGACCAGAGGTATCCGGATGTATATGGAGGGTGCAAACCGGACGTAAGAAACGAATGACGTCTGTACATCGGCACTCTGTAGACATATTTGTCAAGACAGTCCTATAGACAGACAGACAGACAGACAGACAGGCAGGCAGGCAGGCAGGCAGGCAGGCAGGCAGGATTGCAGACAGACAGACAGACAGACAGACAGGCAGGCAGGCAGGCAGGCAGGCAGGATGGCAGGCTGGCAGGCAGGCACACAGACAGTCAGACACACAGACAGACCGAGAGAACGAGAGAGACAGACAGACAGACAGACAGACAGACAGACAGACAGACAGACAGACAGACAGACAGACAGACAGACAGACAGACAGACAGACAGACAGAGAGGGAGAGAAAAACCCAGAGAAAAACACAGAGACCAGAGAGAGAGAGAGACACCCAGCGGGAGAAAGAGACACAGAGGGAGAGGGAGATTGATTGCTTGACTGGTTTATTGCAGCCGATGGCCCATCAGACAATTCTAAAACAAGCATGTTATGTACATTCTATTCAGAAAAAAGGTATACTTTATTCATCATCGATATTACAGCTTTTAAATCATTTGTAGCACACACACACACACACACACACACACAGAGAAGAGAGAGAGACGAGAGAGGGAGAGAGAGAGAGAGAGAGAGAGAGAGAGAGAGAGAGAGAGAGAGAGAGAGAGAGAGAGAGAGAGAGAGTTGACTTTGGAATACTTGTTTCTTTTCAGAAACTCATGGGCATATATGTTCGTGCAATGGGAATGTTGGTACACGCAGTGTATTTCCACCTTGGTAAGCTTTTCGCCTCAACTTCAGGAGAGTAAGAAGGGACATAGGGCGCGTTTTTTAAGCAAGAAATCTCGAGAGAATCTCGAGGGATAAGTGTTGTCTACGTCGTCTCGCTCACAAGGAGGCACTCGCTGTGACGGAGGGTGGCCGAGGTAGCTCCGGAGGTCCCTTGCTGCGTCTCGCTGCAGAGGCGCGGATGAATCGAAATGGCGGAGACCATGCCAATTGGGTTGTCGTTGATAGACGGCAGCGCATGTAATGTGCTTCTCACTGTCCGACTTCACCGACTCTCGCGCCAGGACGCATCCATGTTTTCATGGACTTCCGCCTTGCCAACTTATGATTGGCCGTTCCTTAGATGTCTTGCTCGCTCTTGGTTTGCCCTCAAAGGAGGGTACCTAGCGTAGGCAGCGCGCCCATAGAGATCGACCTGTTTCAAGTAGTGAGCATCTAAAGACCGAACGGGGATTTTTTTTTTTGTCATCAAATAATTTTAATTGTCTTTCAATCCATCTCCATCGTCCGTCAGCTGTCGTCATAATGGAACTTCAATTATTGCTCGTTATATTCATCGATCGTGTTTTTTTTTTTGCCTTCAGAAGCTCGCTCTATCGCATGTCAGTCTTCTTTCACCTCAACCTCCTCTCTTCCTCTTTCCTCTTTTTTTTCCTCATTCTCACTCCTTCTTCACCACTGTCTTCTTCTCCTTTTCAAGAGCAGGAGATATTCTGTTTTTCACATTCTTGAAAACATCTTCTGGAATTTTACATACTACACGTATTGGTCTGAAAAGACAAACGATGTTCGAGAGATCCACGCAACAGATTTAGGCATGGGTATTACTGGTTTTTGTATCCGTAGGAACATATATCTTAGAAATGTCAATTAATCCTTGTGTCAGATTTACCGAGAACACGTTGGTAACGAATGAAAATGTATATTTACTGTTTCGTCCTTACTTGTAGGACGCGAGGGAAAGTCATGCATATTGTCATGTCCATATTTCGACAGTGATGACCCTGTCTAATTTCCTCGTGTCGGCAAACAAAAGAAAGCAACTGATCACTGAGTCACTGATTACATGTTTCTGTCAGGTACAAAGCCCACACATGGAGGTTGGGTGCTACTTTTCCCCTGGGTAACTGAATGGAAAATGGATGGACACCCTGAACTTCAAATGCTCGATGGTCCTCTCAATAAATGTGTTCATGTCGCGGTTGATAATCTCCTCTCTTGCTCCTCCTGCTCTTGTTTCTCCTCCTGCTCCTGCGTTTCCTATTCTTAAACCTGCTCTATATTCCTATTGCTCCTGCCGCTACCCTTCTTCTCCTATCATATTCATTTCTGTCTTTCTTTCTGTCTTTCTTTCGTCTGTCTTTCGTCTTTCTTTCTGTCCTTTCCTTCTGTCTTTCTTTCTTCTCTGTCTTTCTTTCTGTCTTCATTTTGTCTGTCTTCTTTCTGTCTTTTCTTTCTGTCTTTCTGTCTTTTCTCTCTGTCTTCTATTCTTTTCCATTCTTCTTCTTTACTTTGTCATTTACTTTCTGTCTTTTGTTCTGTCTATTGCTTTAGATTCTTCCTCTCTCCTAAACTCCTCCCCCATACCCTCCCTCTCCCTCTCCTCCTCCTTATCCTCATCTTCCCTCCTCCTCCGCCGCTACCTACTCCATCACGCCATACCTTTTCCTCCCACTTTTACCTACCTCCTGTTCCTCCTCCTCTTCTTTCCTCTCTTCCTCCTCCTTTTCCTCTCCTCTTCCTCCTCCTCTTCCTTCTCCTCCTCACCCTCTTCATCCTACTCTTCCTCCTGATCCTGAACTCCTAGCCTCCTCACTCCTCCATCTCACTCATCCTCACTCCTCCTCCTCCTACTCCTCCTCCTCATCCCCTCATCCTCTTCCTCCTCCTCCTCCTCCTCCTCCTCCTCCTCCTCCTCCTCCTCCTCCTCCTCCACCTCCTCCTTCTACTACTACTACTACTACTACTTCTGCTGCTACTGCTGCTACTGCTGCTACTGCTGCTACTGCTGCTACTGCTGCTACTGCTGCTACTGCTGCTACTATTACTGCTACTACTATACTCCTACTCCTACTGCTGCTACTTCTACTGCTGCTACTTCTACTACAGCTATAACAAGAACATGAACAAAAACAGCAGCAACTATTACTACTAATTCTACCACCACTACTGCTACTACTAAATAATAATAATAATAATAATAATAATAATAATAATAATAATAATAATAATAATAATAATAATAATAATAATAATAATAATAATAATAATAATAATAATAATAATAATAATAATAATAATAATAATAATAAAAATAGCATTTATAACGCGCATTTCTTGCAAAAACTCAATGCGCGGGCATAGCCACATTTACACGCAGTTACTCGTCAGTCATACTACATAGCACAACACTCGTACGACTATCATACCAGGACTTGAAAAAAAAACCTAGGAGGTTACAGAAAAGCAAGACGAAACATATGGGTTTTTAACTGAGATTTTAAAATGGACATAGTTGGTGCATCACGTAGGCCAGCCGGCAGGGAATTCCAGACACTAGGGGCAATGAAACTGAAACTACGCTCTCCGAAAGACTTGGTACTACGCTTTGGAATTTTCAGAAGCTTTTCACTTGATGAGCGGAGAGAACGGGAAGGGTGATAGGTACAAAGGGAGGCCGAAAGATATGCCGGAAGGGTTGAATCAAAATGACGGTACGCCAAAACAGCAATTTTGTACTGGCAGCGGAAATTAACGGGAAGCCAGTGTAGATGTTTCAGGAGGGGTGTCACATGATCGCGCTTGCCCTTCATAAGAACCAGACGTGCCGCACTGTTTTGAACTCGTTGCAGACGGTTTAGTTGTTCTGCCGGAAGACCCGCCAGGACTGAATTGCAGTAATCCAGTCGTGACGTGATCCTGGCAGTTACTAGCCTAGCACAGGTAGTGTCCGAAAGGTATTGACGGATTGATGCAATACGGCGCAGTTCAAGAAAACATGCACGGCATGTACTGCTAATCTGATCGTGCATGGACAAGGTCTGGTCAATGTGAACACCGAGATACCTAACTGAGCTCTTGAATGGAATAGAGCTACCCCCAATGACTGTGGACTCACTCCCCACAAGCCCAAGACGTGATGGTGCACCGACAGGTAAAACTTCAGTTTTATCTGTGTTGAGCATCAGTTTGTTGCTGTTCATCCATGAAAGTACATCGTCAACACATGTCTCAATATCTGACTGCACAGAAGAAAAATCACCAATTTGTGCACTCTTTGACAATTCAGTGTCATCTGCATACTTATGAAAATCACACTCATGTCTTGATATTACATCTGAAAGGGGTTGGGAGTACAATGTAAACAAAACAGGACCTAAGACAGAACCCTGTGGGACGCCAAAAACAAGTGGGGTTGGGGCTGACATGACGCCGTCAACAATGACGGACTGAGACCGATCATGAATGTAGGACGCAAACCAGTCGAGAACGGTGCCACGGAATCCAAAAGATAGCTCTAAACGCTTCAGGAGGATGGCGTGGTCAAGCGTATCGAACGCTGCACTGAGGTCCAACAACGCATGAGTGACACGCGTTTCTCATCCGCGTTCACAAGCAGACCATCAAGGACACTCAGTACAGCGGTCTCAGTGCTGTGACCCTTCCTGTACGCGGACTGGCATGCGTCCAACAAATCATTATCAGCGAGGTGCTTCTGTAACTGAGCCAGGACAACCTTTTCAAGAATCTTTGAAATAAATGAAAGATTTGACACCGGTCTATAGTTTTTCAGAACATTGCAGTCTAAACTAGGCTTTTTCAGAAGAGGAGTGACAACCGCCCGCTTGAACTGTGCGGGGACGGAACCTGTGGAGAGAGAGGCATTGACAATGTCAGTAAAAAGCGGAACAAGATAATCACAATGTTGCTTAGTGAGGGAGGTGGGAATGGGGTTCAGAATACAGCTCTTCGTCGGAGACTTAATAATCAAGTCACGTATGTACTTATGAGAAACAGGGTCAAAACAAGAAAAGCTAGGTCCATCGTACACAGCAAAATCAGATGGGTCACAAGAACGAGAGTCCAGATCTTCCCGGATCTGACTAATCTTGTCAGACAAAAAAGTCACAAAAACGTTCTGGGAGTTCTTCCCTAGGGATATCAGTGGGAAGAACTTTTGTCTTGCTCTGGCCTAGGAGTTCACCCGTCATGTGAAACAGTTGCTTGCTAGAAGAAGCGGTCGAGTTTATCCTGTCACTGAAATACTGTCGCTTGGCCGTATCAACACTACACTTCATAGAGTCCCTCTCCCTAACGAAAATGTCTCTAAACACTGTGAGGCGCTTCCTACGCCATCGCCGTTCAGCTCGCCGTTTCCTACGCCGCGCCTCTCGAACCTCCTCAGACAGCCACGGGCCTGAGGGGCGGTCACGCACACGCCGAGTCACTGAGGGAGCATGACAGTCAAGAATATGCTTCAGCCCATCGTTAACAATGTCCACGAGCTGCTCGGTGTCCAAGTCAGACTGGATATCGGCCACAGAACGAGCCAGGCGCTGAACGTCCACCTGGAAGTGCATCGGGTCTATCGCCTTGAGGTTTCTTGACGTCACGAGCCGGGTGGGGGGTGAGGGACGGGTGAGAGCTAGATCGCACACGATGAGGTAGTGGTCAGACAGACCGGCACGGTCCTGCACTGTCGTCACTGATAGGAGGCTACTCTCACTGCCAACTACCACCCAGTCCAGGATGTGGCCACGACGATGAGTAGGTTCACTGACAAGTTGAGACAACCCGTAGTCGCTTAACACAGTTTTCAAGCACTCCACTTGAGGATCAGAATCATCTACTACTACTACAACTACTGCTACTACTCCTACTACTACTATACTCACGGACATAAGAAACGCGAAAAGGTTAGTGTGTATTTTTGATATTTTAAATATAATCTTGAGATATTTTGCGTACAGTGACTATGCATTTACACTCTTAACTACCTTACAACGTGCACATTTCGTGCACAGCGTTCTGTTTACAGTGGCAAAGGACGGTCAAATGTGGCATGGTGATCGCCTCATGGGAGGCACTTGCAAGTTGTGCAGCAAAATGTGCTTGTTGTACCAGTGTTCAGAGGTTGTACCTCAATAAAAAGCAGGCCTGAAAATGTTTTCTTTCCTTTTCATCAGTCCTCAGCAGCGATGCCAAGACTTAGCGCAAAAGAACTCAACCGAGCGCTTGGCCATTTGGAGGATGGTGTTCCTCACAAAAGAGTCGCAAACCTATTCAATGTTCACATCTCGACTATCTACCGTCTACAGCACCGTTTCCAGGCGACTGGCACGGTTGCTGATGGACCACAGGCAGGCAGGCCTCGAGCTACGACCCCTCGGCAAGACCGCTACATTTTAAGAAGCCATCGGCAAGAAGGCGACTACCACATCAGCAAACTTGCCAGGCAATGCCGAACGTCGAGTCAGCGCCAGGACAGTGCGCCGTCGCCTCAAGGAGAACGGGCTACTAAACCGTCGTCCAGCTCCAGGACCAGTGCTGACTCAACTGGCGCAGGCAACAGTGGGGACGTGTGGTGTTCACAGATGAGTGCAGATTATGCATTGATGAAGCATACGACTTGTTAGGATATGGCGAAGGCGGACTAACTTTTTCGCGTTTCTTATGTCCGTGAGTATACTACTAGTAGGAGTAGTAGCAGTAGTTGTAGTAGTAGTAGATGATTCTGATCCTCAAGTGGAGTGCTTGAAAACTGTGTTAAGCGACTACGGGTTGTCTCAACTTGTCAGTGAACCTACTCATCGTCGTGGCCACATCCTGGACTGGGTGGTAGTTGGCAGTGAGAGTAGCCTCCAATCAGTGATGACAGTGCAGGACTGTGCCGGTCTGTCTGACCACTACCTCATCGTGTGCGATCTAGCTCTCACCCAGTCCCTCACCCCCCACTCGGCTCGTGACGTCAAGAAACCTCAAGGCGATAGACCCGGTGCACTTCCAGGTGGACGTTCAGCGCCTGGCTCGTTCTGTGGCCGATATCCAGTCTGACTTGGACACCGAGCAGCTCGTGGACATTGTTAAAGATGGGCTGAAGCATATTCTTGACTGTCATGCTCCCTCAGTGACTCGGCGTGTGCGTGACCGCCCCTCAGCCCATGGCTGTCTGAGGAGGTTCGAGAGGCGCGGCGTAGGAAACGGCGAGCTGAACGGCGATGGCGTAGGAAGCGCCTCACAGTGTTTAGAGACATTTTCGTTAGGGAGAGGGACTCTATGAAGTGTAGTGTTGATACGGCCAAGCGACAGTATTTCAGTGACAGGATAAACTCGACCGCTTCTTCTAGCAAGCAACTGTTTCACATGACTGGTGAACTCCTAGGCCAGAGCAAGACAAAAGTTCTTCCCACTGATATCCCTAGGGAAGAACTCCCGGAACGTTTTTGTGATTTTTTTCTCTGACAAGATTAGTCACATCCGGGAAGATCTGGACTCTCGTTCTTGTGACCCACCTGATTTTGCTGTGTACGATGGACCCATCTTTTCTTGTTTTGACCCTGTTTCTCATAAGTACATACGTGACTTGATTATTAAGTCTCCGACGAAGATCTGTATTCTGGACCCCATTCCCACCTCCCTCACCACGAAACATCTTGACGATCTTGTTCCGCTTATAACTGACATTGTCAATGCCTCTCTCTCCACAGGTTCCGTCCCCGCACAGTTCAAGCGGGCGGTTGTCACTCCTCTTCTGAAAAAGTCTAGTTTAGATTGCAATGTTCTGAAAAAATATAGACCGGTGTCAAATCTTTCATTTATTTCAAAGATTCTTGAAAAGGTTGTCCTGGCTCAGGTACAGAAGCACCTCGCTGATAATGGTTTGTTGGACGCATGCCAGTCCGCGTACAGGAAGGGTCACAGCACTGAGACCGCTATACT